>JAIUCV010000001.1:56642215-56803406 GCA_026724425.1 Erythrophleum ivorense | reverse complement strand
GTAATGCTTTCATCACGTAACTCAATCACCCTGGGCATCGAGCTCCCACTATCCTGGTCATTTTCAAAATAGAATGCTCGCTCTGACTCGATGACCCTGGTAGTGTGAAAGGGGCAATGAAATCTACAACCTCTTGATTCTGCATAATATCTAATGAAAAAACCACTAACCATTCTAGGACTTAGCTTTTTCAACTGAGGATCATATGATCTCACCTCTGCTTTACATCCCCAAACTCGAAAATGCCTAATATTAGGTTTCTTTCCAAAGTAGAGTTTATATGGCGTTTTAGGCATGGATTTATTAGATACCAAATTTAAAATGTATGTTGTAGTTTTCAGATCATCTCCTCATAAAAATTCTGGTAAGGTAGAGTGGCTCATCATACTTTTAACCATATCCATGAGAGTACGATTGTGCCTTTTTGTAACTCCATTTTGCTGAGGAGTACCAGGCATTGTATACTAAGTTTTAATCCTACGCTCTTGTAGGAATAAAGCAAATGGGCCTAAGTTTCTGCCAATTTCAATGTATCTCCCATAATACTCTCCATCCCTGTTAGATCTAACACATCTGATAACTTTACTAAACTTCAATTCAATTATCGCCTTAAATTTCTTAAAGGCATATAGTGCTTTTGATTTTTTGTGCATCAAATTGATCCATCCATATCTGAAGTGATCATCTATAAAGGTGATATAGTATTTAAATCCACCCAAAGCAGCTAGTGTGATGGGTCCATATATATCAGTATGAATCAAATCTAGAATATTATTTGATCTATTTGCCCTTTTGTTTCTAGCTCTAGCAAGAAGTTTTCCCTTTATACAATCAACACAGATTTCAAAATCTAAAAAATCTAGATCCTGTAAGACACCTTCCTTCACCATTCTTTGCGATCTATCTTTGAAAATATGCCCCCAACGTCAATGCCAACATAGATGAATTTTCTATTGAATTTTCACTACGTCTATCTCGTTTATGCCCAATTATTGTGTAAGCAAAAGCAACAGAGGATTCAACTGAACAATTATCATGATTCAAACGATATAAACCATTATATAAAAAAGTGATATCAACTACAATTGAATCAAAATAAATGTCAATCCTTCTTTTTCCTTGCCAAAAGGAATATCCATATCCATCCAAAACAGAACTAGAAATCAAGTTCCTTTTTGCAGAAGATACATAAACAACATTATTTAAATTCAGAATGTGTCCAGAAGGTAGACATAAATCAACAGTTTCTATATATTCTACTGTAGCTCTAGTGCCTTCAAATCCCAAGATGCTCTTTTCTCACTCACTTGAGGTCCTCTTATTTTTGAGCCCCTACAAAGAATTCACAACATGAACCATTGCACCAGAATCCAACCACTAGAAATCAGAAAGTACCTCAAAGCTATTGGATTCTAAACAAACTAGAGCTATAAGGGCAAATTCAGAAGATATACCTTCTCTTTCATTCTTGTTCTTCAATTTGAAACACTTAAATATCCTATGGCTTGGCTTCTTACAATAGTGACAATTGCCCTTGAAGAACTTCTTCTGTGAACCCTTCTTCTTACCACTCTTTTTGAACCCAGACTTTGCAGGTTTCTGAGTTTCTGGCTTCTTTCCTTTCTTGTCATGACCACCTAATCTATGCTTGAACCATGAGAGAGGTAATTAGCAGATGGAGTGTGAGAATAGTTTTTCTTAATTGCTTCTTCTTCTTGAGTGACAATAGTTATCATTTGATCCACCATCCATTCAGTCTCCTGTGAGTTATAAGCAGCTTGTAGAAACGCATATTCTGTTGGCAAGGATTGAAGAACGCAGTAGATCAAGGTACTCTCACCTAGATCAACTCCATAAGACTTCAACTTGTTATAATAGTTCACCAATTTCATAATGTGTTCTCTAACACTTGATATTCCATCATAGTGAGTGTTATCAAGTAGTGATAAGTAATAAGCTTTTTGAGTCTTATCTAGCTTTTTAAATTTGTCCCCCATAGCCTTCATATACTCAGTAGCTGTATCTTTGTCAAGAATGCTCTCTTTGATAGATTTTTGAATTGTGTACTTGATTATAGCTAAACATATCAGGTTTGACTCATTCCATTGCTTATGGTACTTCTTAGCAGCAACATTAGACTCAGAAGTAAGATCAGCCAACTTAAGCTCTTTAAGAGCTACATCCTTTTTAGAAAATCGTGAGGTATATGTCTAAGGACTCCTTCCAATCTTCAAAATTTATACCATTAAAAGTCCTCACAGCGGATAGTTGCTGAAAAACAGAAACTGAAAAAAATAAAATTGGGAAATAGTAATTATATGTGCACAATATAATTATAAACAGAATTCCTAATCAAAATCAGTTATGCAACTATCTTCACATAATGGTGCCAAGGTTAATTACATATACCACACCAATTTCAATTACAATAGAGTCCTTACAAAATGCATTTAGTGTAACTATACCATTAGGGTACAAGAAACAATGAAAAAACATTAGAAAAATATGCTGCTTACCTACCTAGAGTACAAATCCTAAAATTACATTAATAATATCACACTGTTAGAGTATGTTTAACATCAATATAATATATTTCTGAATGTTTAAAAGGTCCATCAATAATAATATATATATGTATATTTTTAATGTGAAAAATAAGGACTTTTGTGATTTTTCTAATTTATTTTTATTGGCTCTATTCACAATCAAAGAGAGTGACTTATCACCAAAATAATTCTTGTTATAAGAAACTTGCACAAAAATCTTCAGGCCAAAATTCACAAGATTCATCAAAATTTTTCACTATCTAATTTTTCCATAATTTAAAATAAATACTTAAACACTTCCAAAAATTATGAAAAAATGAGAAATAAACATAAAAAATAATTCTAAGGAGAATGGAAGAAACATTGGGCCAGAAGGCCCAACGTGTGCCACTGATGTGTCCCACGCACATGGGGCACGCGAGTGGGCCTCGTTGGAGAGGTCATCTTCAACCTCTCCAATGAAGCCTTTGATAATGGTGGACGTTCACGCCATGGTTGTAGCAATTGAGCTCCAGAAACCTAGTTTTGATGCGATTTTAAACTGAATCAACATTACATGACATCCCATGAATAAGATTCAATCATCAATTCGGGTATTTGGGGCTAGAAACCATGAAACACGAGTTTAAAATTTTAATTATTCCCTTTTTCAGAAACGTCAACATAGACACATGATTCGCACAATTAAATTGCTTAAATCATTCAATGGGTAACCAGAAGCATGAATTCAAGCATCAATTAAAACGATAAACACAATAACATTGAGACCGAATTTCGAATTTTATCGCTAGAAGAAGGTTTTCGATCTAATGCTTTCGGACATGTTTAAAGCAATTAGTCTTTATAATAGTAATACATACATCAACTACAGCGATAAGCACATATCAATTGGAAGAAATCAGGTCCAAAGAACACAAATCAAAGAACGCAACATTGACGAAGAAATAAGTTTTCAATCTCAAAATTCAGGGACTTAAATCACTAATTGATGTAAATTATCTATATAATATGCATCTTGGAACATTCATTTAACATAAATCTGGATCAATTTCACTCAATTGTAACAAATTGGAAAAACCCAATTGTTAGGATTTATGAACCAAAATTTGGGGTTTTTTATATAATTTCAAAAAATTTAAACAATCAGAATACCATGTTAACAGCAATGCTCTGATACGATATGCTATCAATATAATTTATCAAAAATATAACAATGGATTTCATATCATAATTAAGTAATTGAAGCGTACCTGAATCAACAGAAACCATTGACGAGTAGTAAAAGGCAGAGAATTACAACTGACTTGGCTCCTCTGTTTACACAGAGAGAACTATTGAGAAATTTTTGAAGATGGAGTTAATTGAGCGTAGTTTGAAAAAAAAAATCTTATCTTAAAAGGATCGTGTGTTTAAAACTAACTATGTCAAAAAAATAACCATAAAAAATTAATAATAATATTTTAACTCTCTTTTTCCATAAGAACATCCTTGTGATGGGGAACTGCTAGCCATAAAAGGGCTGTCAGTTGGGACCTCTGCCCAATGGGCTAGCATACAACCCTACCTATCATGGGCTACACATTACTAACATAAGCCCAATCTGTTCCAGACTTAATATTTAATACAAAATGCAAAATATTTAATTTATAATTACTCTTTTTAACTAATTAATTAATGTCAATCCATATAATTATTTAAAATTATTCTAACAAACAAAACATTTGGGAGGCTTCAAATGGACGAACTAGATCTCTTGCATAAGATAGCTAGAACGCATTTTCATGAGTGAGCTGGCATGATACATTTTGATCTGTTGGATGCATTGAACGGTGAACATTTAAGCACTAAAATGGTGCGTTTCACCAAGATGCACAACGAGATGCAAAAAGCAACGTGTAGAGAATTAGAATGCAGTGGTGCTTTCCTGACTGAGTCTCGCAAGTACGGCCATTTTGTCTACAGCCAGTTCTTTTTTTTTTTTTCTCTTGCTCTGTTTCACGTGTGAAAGAATATTGCATTTACATGTTTTCTTCCACAAAATGTCAAAATGAATGGTGATGGGAATCGTGTCATCATTTTGCTCTTTCGTACTTGTTATTATTTTTATTTTAATATTTTGTTAACACTTTTTTTCTTCACAAGGTTAATTTTTTTATTTTGGACCAACAAACTATATTGTCACATAAGAGGGAAAAACAGAAAATAGCATAGTGGGCTAACAAATTATATATTAATACCAAAATAATTAATATAGTCATATTAATAGGATGACAAATACAGAAATAATAATATATTATATCAAACTTTCAAAGCACTAGTCTAACTATATGTAAACAAACTCACCGTGAAAAAGGTTAGTATCTCAAATGCCAATCATTATATATGCACATGTCAGTAGATTTACTTGTCTGTAATCTCATGAAGAAACATATTAAAAAACTGCATTGAAAAAAAAAAAAAGGCATATCAGAAAGCTGTGTTTGGTATATTTGCATTTCATACTTGAAAGCAATTTCCTGCCCCCAATCCCCTCACCCCATCAATCAATTGATTTTTTTTCAATAGACCCTCTATTTTTTTTTATTCACTGCAATATCTCGTGCTGTTTAAATTAGACGTTTTTGTTAACTAGGCAATTCCCCCAAAATTAATTTATTTTTGGAATTAACCAACTAATTTATTAATTCCATTATAATTAATTAATCGATTAATTGAGAAATTGCAATAAGGAGTAATGAAAACTTAGTTACAAAAGAAGAAAACATGTTTATATCCCAAAAAGAGCCAAAATTACATGCCCCCTCCCCCCTCCCTCTGTTTTTTTTTTAAAATATCTCCTGAGTTTCTTTTTACGTCCCAAATTTATACAATTATTGGTTTGAGAAGTGGTCTTAAGGGCACTTCAGAGATTTTACATGTCAACGCAGTCATGCAAGTCTTTTATTTCTTTCTTTTGAATTCAACGTGTCTTCATTATCTTACATTATTTCTTCCTTTCTTTTACTTTTTTAAATATTATGAAAAAACTTGTTTCTGGTTTTTTCCACTTTCCATTTGACCAATCAAATCCTCACTCATTTTTTATTTAATTTATTATTATTTCTTGAAAAACGTTCATGAATTCTTGAGATTATGCCTATATCAATTGTCGTAGTCAATTAGTGAACTTAGTTGGTAGGTATGCTGGATCCAAACAGAGAAACAATAATTTGCTGGTTTGTGTGAAAGTAGCATGATACTCGAGTATATTATGTTCCTTAGTAATAATATAATAATTATTAAATATAAATAATATTTTATTAAACAATTGTTTAAAATATTGATTTATTTTAAAATTAATAAGTATTCAAAGAATTAATTTGATTTTTATAAAATTAATAAGTATAATCATAATAATAAATCCATTAAAATAAATAAAATATTATTTTATTTTTAATAATATATAATAATTATTGTTTTTTCACTAAACAACATTGTGTTGCTGGTTCATATCACTCATTAAAGTATTAAACGCTCTCCCTACGCAATTTCTCGCTAAAGTGATTTCTGAAGAGGGTGGCTTATGTGTTATCTACAGTGCCATTGTGATGTCACCTTTACTGAGGATGATGGTAGCTTCATTCCTAATATTAGTGTTCTGTATAATTTAATTAGAACTACAATAGATGGAGTCTCCATCCTTCTATTGCAAGATAATGAACCTAATTTACAATGGGGAGATTTCACTTTTGCCTTGTTGGCCCCTCCCAAATGAAAAAAATCTTAACAAGTCCACAAAGTTGCCAATAAGTTGGCCTACCGTAGCAAGCATAAAAATGGTAGAACACATTTGTACGATCGTAAAAAGCAAACAAAAACAAGATTTGAGTATAATTGCTTTTATTTATGAATGATTGAAATAACATTACAGATAGTTATAAGAGGTAATAGTGACCTCTAATAAACAAGAAAATCAATTTCAATTAAGAGGAAATAAAAAGAAATGCCACAAAATAGAAAAGTAACTAAAATAGTTATGAAACATGTAAACTCAAAGGATTTTAAGCATCGAAACAACCTCAATTGAGTGAACTTGGGTTACTACATTAACGGGCTCAAAAAGAGCTTTTCGTAAATAAATAATAATAGTAAAAACTTTTCTCATATCACAAGTTGTAGTTGTTTGAAAATATGTTGATCGTTAGATTTTATGAACCTACATCTGGGCTTCTATCAGTTAAATTTTTCTAGAGACTGTCAACAATCACTTCAATGTTAAAGTTATGTCGTTTCTTCCAAGATCAACAATAGAATCTTCGTTGGCCGAAAAAAAAGAGAACAGTAGAATCTTCTTCTACTATAAGCTCAACGCAGAGTGTCTAAGCTTTCTTATAAATTTTGTGACATTGAATATTTAGACTTTGGAAAGCAAGTAAACATCCCAACACTCGCATTTCTAATTAGAAGTCACAGGTTTTAATGAGTATTCCTTTGACTATTTTCAAGAAGATAGAAAAGCAAGTTAACTATGGCTATGATGCTTGGTACAGAATAACGGATGTATTAGCAGCAGTATTTTTTGAATTCATTCTACGTGTGTTTTTAGGATTTGGTACTTTCTGTAGAAACGAAATTCAGTTTTTAAATTATAAAATATGCTTAGTTTGTTCTTTCACAACAAATGCTTGCTAAAGTTTGTTGACATTTCTGTTGCTTTTGATAGTATACAATTTGCAGTTAAGTAACGTTACAATTTTATATCAAATCAAAAAGGTAATAATTAAACAGCTATTCTGACATGTAAAGTGTTTTTGGCTTTGTACCCAAAAAAAAAAAATCTCTATTCAAATTATACCATCTTTATTATAAAAATATATTGTTATATTATAAAAGCATACCCATATATATAAGTATCATACAAATAATATAATAAGGAGTAGAATATTATTCTCATAAAGATCTATCACTAAAATAGTTGATAACTAATAAAATTTATTTTCTAATATAAATCAAACCAAAAATAAATGAAAATAGAAATTATATTATATTAAAGATATAAAAATAACAAAAAAAAAGTGACACAGAATTCTAAACTAAATTGAAAAATAAATGTTGAGGATTATAATTTCCACTAACATTTCATTCGAACCAATTAATCTCTTTCTATCTTACTCTTAATAATGATTTTTGGTAGCATAATACTATAATTTACCTACAAGTATTTTTCTATTTAGCTATAAGCACTTCCTTTGGACCGAGTAATAATCTCTTATGCAATTGATTTAGAGACATGATTAAAAATGAGTTCTAATATAATTACACAGGGCCAATAGATATATTTATATGCTATGAATGAATCAATCTATTTAATATTACAAATTTTATAAACTTACACTATCTAATTTATGGTTTAGTCTCAAAATATTTTTTTTCAAATTTATTTAGGTTACCCCAAATTATTTAATGATTTTTATATATTTAGAAGCATAAAAAATAAAGATTAAATAAATAAATCATGTCATTAATTGCAAAAAAAGAAAATAATTACAACCAACTACATATTAATTCTAAATCAACAAGTTTAACTCATAATACAAGAAAAATCAACATAGCATAAGGGTATAAAAGAATGTCGTGTTTCTGACACTTCAATGCGGCATTACAACTTGAAATTCTCAATCGCGTTGAAGAGCATATTGGTTTTCATATATCACTTTTTAAACTTTAGGCGTTCCGGTGCTGACTCTATTTTTAGCATTAGTCTATGCTTTTAGCAATAATTTTTAGTCTTTGTTGTAGTACAGTTCAAACATTTAAGTCTTTGTTTTTTTATAATTTTAGCTCTACAAAAACATCAAAATTTATTTAATTATTATATATAATCTATTAACAAAGATTAAATAATTTAACGATCTAAAAACATAAATAAAAGTACTAAAATACAACTTATACTCAAAAAAACAAAAATCAACTCAAAACTAAAGAGATGAAAACTATAACTTATCAAATATTAATTGAACTAAAATTTAATAAATTTATATAAAAAAATAAATAAATTCAATATTTATATAATAATTCTCTTAAAATAACTAAAAAATGTGATAAATTAGGAACTTATCATATATATAAATTTTTTTAAATTCAAAAGATGACTATATTATTCTAAAAAATATTATTAATTTTTAAAATAAATTACATATACCTTCCTTAAATTTTACTGAAATCACATAATTAAGAAAATCATATTATAAAATCTTCAGAGGTGGGAATGTTTACGAAACGAAGCAACAGGAATTTATCTCCTTTTGCAATCTTTTTCACCATCTCACAATGAGGAGTTTTATTATAATTATAAACAATCTAATTGACGTGAAATTAATTATCACATGTTCACAACTCGAAAAGGATACCGAATTTTTGCTAATAGAAATATAATTAAAATTTTATTTTATATAAAATCACAGGTTGTATCCATACAAATTGGATATGTCTATCCAACCTTAATCTTCTACAATAACTAAAGAAACATTTTAAGAGAGAAATAGAAAGAAAGAAATGGGCCCATAAAGATAGGTGTATTCCCCTCTCTCTTACCCTAACTGGATCCGTGTCTATGTCAACCCTCTAAATTTACTCGTAGTTTCAGTTTTAATCTAATTTTGTTTAAAAACTAAATTTTAGAATCCAAAATGTGATACTAATACATGCTAATGATGACCTAGTTTAAATAAAATTATGACATAATTTTCACATTTCTAAAATTAGAGTTTTTATCTTTTTTCTTTATTTTTAACTTTGGAATAGGAAACTGAAGGGGGCTTTCCTGGTTGGCTCTCGTCATGTAGACTAGTTCAGATATTTTGTAGCTTTTTCAAATACGCTTTCATAGTCAACACCATGCCACCGACCTCTTTCTTTCGCGTGCTCTGTTTCAATTGTAGAAGAATAATGCATTTGCGTCTTTGTTTCGTTGAATGGAATGGTGATGAGAACCAACATCACCCTAACCCAAAGCACTGGTCTTCTATAAACCTTGCAGTTGGCAATCGAACCCTATCTGCTTCCATAGTGACAAATTTAAGCCGGGTCTTGTAACGTGTAAAGTGTTTCAAAAAAAAAAAAAAGAATAATTACTATGTCATTTACACAATTCTTTCTTTATTATAAAAATATATACAAATTTCACTTAAAATAAAAATATATTAAATTATCTTGAAAGATAATATTATTTTTTATTAAAAAATATATCGTAAACTTTTACTTTTAATATTATTTATTTTACATTAAAATTATAGACTTAATTTATTAAAAATAAAAAATGACTGTTTTATATTGATTAAGTATATATTTAATATTTATTAAATTATACAAGTGATAATTACAAAAATATTTTAATCAAAATAGATATAATTATGTAATGTATCATTTAATTTAAAAAATTATCCAAATAAAAACAATAATTTAAACCTCTCCAAGGAGTTCAAAAAAAAAAATTGCCAGCATTGACAGCACCCTTTGCGTTTAATTTACAACAAGAAGTGCTGAATATTCTCAAAATCAGTCTCAATTTTTAACGCAGAAGTATGAAAGGGAATGATGCTGTTGTCGGTGGATCTTCCAAGGAGAGACGTTTTGTGGTCGCATTTGCTACGCGTTTACAGTCAACGGCCAAAAGGATATAGAGAATGCAAGGCAACAGTAATAAATATAGAAGCATTCATTTGTATTAAAATTATTCTGGTCACACCCAATCAATACAGTAATCATCAGAATATATATACAGACTAACAAAAGTGCTACAGAGAAAAGAAAGACACGTAGCCTTAGATGTATGGAGAATTCTGGAATAAAAAAAGAGATCTGAACAGAAGACACAAAACATAAAATATCAAACATCAACCTCCTTGGGCTTGAATCATATTGGGCTGCAGCTTCGTTTTATTAGATTGGGCCTTTACTTCAACAGAACCACCAAGCGTGTATCATTATCACCTATTCACCTCTCACCCTAAGCTATGATATATGTGTAGCCAGCAACCATAAATCTTGGAGGTAACATCGAAAGCCCATATCTTGTTCCTTATCTCCATCATCACACCACCATCTCCTTCTTCCTAACCATAAACAACGTAGTGGTTGGTTTTCTATGTTGGATTTGGGGTAAGTTTACGGAGAGTTTGAGCTCTCATATCTATACTCTTTCATTTGAATAATGATTTGTCGCATACATGAATGAAATCTGCCATTTGTATTTACATTGAATGAAAAGTAAACAATTACTGTTTATTCTCGCATAGTTTGGTTACGACTGGATGATTGATACCGACTGATACCTAATGTATCATTTTATTTTCTATATACAAATGCTAAAAATGATAAAGTAATTTAAATAAAATTGTGCCCTAATTTTAACGTTTCTGGTATTTTATATTTTAAACGTAGAAGTAGGAAATTGAGCGAACTAGATCTTCTACTCATTTTTTTTCTACTCATCCCCTACTCATTTTGACTTTAACCATTAAGATTAAAGTTGTATGGTCCATATTTGATACTTTTTATTTTTTATATTTTTGATATTTTATTTATTTCAAAAAATATAAAATAAAAAATAAAAATAATCTTTTAACTATCAATTTTAAAAATAATAATAATTTAAATTAAAAATATTAAATTTGGATCTGGATAGCCCAGATTTAGAGAAGCATCCAAGTCCGGAAATTGAGTGGTGGTAATTTCCTGATCGAGTCTTCTAAGTAGGGCCATTTTTTGGCCGTCTTGAATACGCATCTAATAGTCAGCAGCCAGTTCGACCTAACAACAACCTCTCGATAACTGGTTTTCCCAGCTCCACTACTTCTTCTTCTTCTTCACCCTTTATTTCTCACTACCCTTCGTCTCCTCTATTCAGGAGATTTCAGAATGGACTGCCTGACACTGTTGTTTTCATTTATATTGACACTTCATATATCAGCATCAGGTAATCAAAATTGAACTTACAGTGAAGCATCATGAACAAAAATGAAATCGGTAATTTTAGTTGTACTGCCCTAATTCTACAATTACTGGGTCTAATGTATTTGCGGGATACTATTTGTAGGAGTAATTTCAACTACGTTCACAATAGTTAACAAATGCAACTACACGGTATGGCCAGGCATTGTTTCGAACGGCCAAGATGGGGCTCTTCCGACCACCGGCTTCGTTCTGCAAATGGGTGAGTCTAGGAAAATCTCAGCACCTACCTCTTGGAAAGGTCGCATCTGGGGTCGAACTCTCTGCTCCCAAAAGTCCACCGGCAATTTCTCCTGCGTCACAGGTGATTGCAGCTCAGGCAAGCTAGAATGCGCCGGCAATGGAGCCACACCACCTGCCACGTTGGTAGAACTCACTTTGGGCAGTAATGGCAGCCTTGATTTCTACAAAGTCAGCTTGGTAGACGGTTACAACGTGCCTGTGTTCGTTGTCCCTCAAGGGGGTTCCCGTGGCAGCTGCGCCAGCGCGGGTTGCGATATGGTTCTGAACCACACGTGTCCTTCAGAGCTCAAGGTTGCGAGTTTGGATGGTAAAGAAGTGGTGGCGTGCAAGAGCGCCTGCTTGGCATTTAACTCGTCCATTTTCTGCTGCACTGGTGAGCATAACGGGCCAGAAACTTGCCAGCCATTCTCTTACTCTCAGATATTCAAAAACGCTTGCCCGAGCGCTTACAGCTACAAGTTTGATTATCAGTCGAGCTCATTTCAATGTGTCTCCGCAGATTATACCATAACCTTTTGTCCTCCCCTTAACACCAGGTTAGATTTATTATTCATCTAGATTTTGAACTGTCAAATGGTAATTATATAACATAACAACGTTGGGACGCCCAGTTTGAATTGCTTGTAAAAGTAAAACGAGTCATCTTAAATAGACCATTTAGATCGGCTGAAAAACAAACAAACACATAAATGAAACAAACAAACAAACTTTTTTAGATAATCTGATCGACTTCACTCGCATATAAATGGAAAAAGATCCTCTCCCATGCCTCTCTCTCCCTTACCTCTCCCATAAGATCTGGACCGTTTAGATTTTAATCTGAACAGTCCAAATAATTTTTTTAATTTTTTTGGTTTAAACAATATTTTTTTAAATTTCACAATTAAAAAAATAATTTTATTTTACATTTTACTCTCTTTTGAAGAATTATTGTTTTGAAATTAAAAAAAAAATTAATTAGATCTGGACCGTCCAAATTTTGGACGGTCCAGATCTGACACTGGAGAGAGCAAGAGAGAGAACATGGGAGAGGATCCAAATCCCATATAAATAGGTGCAGATGCATGCAGCAAGATTGCGTAACAGAAAAGCGATCAAAAGCACTAGTGTGTGAGTAATCCAATCGTGAGTGACAGTGTGAGGTGTTGGTGGGGTGTCCAAGTGTTAGTTGATGCATATTCTGAGTAATTAATAAAAGAGTTTCTTTCAAACTAACTAGTCCCTCTAAGTGTTAAGGCGCTGGAGCCGCCGTTGTTGATTTGTTCTTGCGCCTTTTTTAGTGATTTCCAACTACCGAAAGAGAGAGATTGCCCTGAGTGTGACGATTCTAAAGGGTATTGTGGCTACGATCAAACCACCAAGCAAACGATGTGCTTTTGCAAAGATGGTAGTATTGCTGCCCAACATTGCTCCAAAGGATCTACACTTCCCGGTATTTATCTCTTTCTGCAATCTTTTTATGACCGTCTCACAATTAGGAATGTTATTATACTTATGAACAATCTAATTGACGTGAAATTATGTATCACAATCTCACAACTCGAGTATATAAAATTTTTGCTACTAAAAGAACAAAGATACCCAATTTCTGCTAATAGAAATAAAATTAAAATTTTCCTATATATATTTGGCCCAAAATTTTTTTTTCCTTTATATAAAATCAGGACTTCTATCCATACAAGTTAGGTATGTCAGTCATGTAAATTTACTCGTGCTTTCGGTTTTAATTTTGTTTAAAAACTAAATTTTAGAATCCAAAATGTGATACTAATACATGTGAACGATGATCCAGTTTAAATGTAATTATGACATAATTTTCCCCATTACAAAAATTAGAGCTTTTATCTTTTTCCTTATTTTTAACTCAGCAGTAGGAAACTAAATGGTGCTTTCCTCGTTGATTCCTATTGTAGACTAGTACAGATATTTTGTGCCCGTTTCGAATACGTATTCATAGTCAACACCATGCCACCTACCTCCTTCGCCTACTCTGTTCAATTGCAGAAGAATAATGCACTTTTGTCGTTTTGTTAAAATGAATGGTGATGAGAACCAACATCGCCTCTATCCAAAAACATTAATATATCTCTAGCCAGCTTCCATAAGCCTTGTACTTAACAATGAAACCCCATATCTTCTTCCTAACCACTTTGCCAAAATCCCACTCAGCATTGCTAATTACTTATTTCCGTTAGAAACATCATAGAAGCAAAAGCCCTTCCCATTCAACAAAATAGAGGTGTTGACTGAGTTAAAACTTGAATAACTTGCTTGCTAATTAGACAACGTCCCAATATTAAGGGCTGCAGCTTCTCTCATGTACTCTCTCTCTTTCCAGTTGTCCAATCAGTGCATTGCTCCTCCTTTTTGTTCTATTTTTAATTTGTTAAAAGGAAAAAAAGTGAGAAAAAAAAAAACTTAAGCTTCGAGACTTGATAGACTGGAGAGAGCGTGAACTGCAGGGAAGCTGAACGCAATATTAAGTGGGTGCTCAGTGCTGACATCTTCAAAAGTAGTTATCTTTTATTACAAGTGATTTTTTATTTTGTTTTTGCTTTTGGTTTTGTTTTGTTTTTTTTTTCTTTTTTTTTTTGGGTGGCATGATGGAAATCCGGTAACTCCTCCATCAAGTCTTTCAACTAGTTCTTGTTGAGTCTTCCCTGTAATCCCCCATTACTTCTCACAAAAAGAAAATCTAACAACCCTCACCCATTAAAAGCGGCACCCATATAAGTGCTTATATAAGTACTATCCATCCGTCCTGTATATGAGAAGACGTTCCACTGTTTCCGACCCGGTTTCATTCTTCTCGTTGTTGAAGTCGACTTGCTTTTCTCTATTGGGCTGAAAGGAATCAATACTCAATACTCCTAACTCTCCACATCCACAATTCCGCTTTTGAAAACTATGAAAGCCTCATCTTCAACTTGGCTGATATTGTGAACGATACACTAATTAAGCCTAGCTATTCAAAAGCAGGCCTGCAAAGCCAACTTCAAGTTGGCTAACAACTCTTCAGTGTCAGGAGATTAACCAAGGAGAGAAAACTCAAGTCTAGTTTTTAGATGTTTGTTAGTAAGTTCTCTAGTACACTTATCACTAGTGGATGGATGTTTTAAAAGAATCAACTAGTTGTAAAGAAAAAATTGATTCGTTATATTCTTATTGAATAATCTAATAACAAACATTTAAAAAAAATTGCTAATTTTTATCTTTAACTAAATGAAAATGCTGTAGACTTCTAATTGAAAATTCTTGAAACGTGTATTATCGGGAAACAACACAAATGCTCACAGTCACACAGTTGCATGATTGAGTTTAGCACTAATTTCTCTTTGCTCATAGTCGCAGAAAATTCACGGAATTTGAAGAGGAAACTTATAATAGGTAATGGATTGAACTTCTTGTTTCGTTTTTTACTTTACAATTTTGTGCAGTATTTGTTATCTTTCAATTCAATCCTCCATATAAGTTGATATGTCTTACCATTTTTCATACTACCTTGTTGTTGATGGTGCTTCAGCTGGGTGGTTTTAAATGAACTTCTTCTTATATATATATATATATATATATGGGCGAAAAAGAGATTAGGCACATATCAGAGGAGCACCCAGTCGAAGCAATAAGCATAAATATATAACTGAATAGTACCATCTAAATTAGCATATATATATATATATAGATTAAAATATAGCCAGATGTCAAAATTTTTCATTCGAAGATCGCAGAATTTTTTTTTCTCATTTATTTTAGAAGACTTTTTTTTCAAGCATCCTGACCACATATTGTATCCTAGAAATTGAGGAATCTATCATATTTCCTACTTAATGATTTACCTATTATATGTGATAGGTTTTACGAGTGGAGCAACTGGAACACTGCTAATATGTATTACTCTTTTCTATTGTACAATCAAATTTTTGGGACAAAAACTAGAATTTTGGAAGATATCTAAGGTTGACCAAAATATGGAGGCCTTCATTAGAAACCATGGATCTTTGTCTCTCACAAGATATAAATTTGCAAATGTCAAGAAAATGACCAATTCTTTCGAAGTCAAATTGGGACAAGGTGGTTATGGTGCTGTATATAAAGGAAAGCTACTTAATGGCTGCCCTATAGCTGTAAAGATATTGAAGCCATCCAAAGGGAATGGAGAAGAATTTATCAATGAGGTTGCTAGCATCAGTAAAACTTCCCATGTTAATGTTGTCACCCTTCTTGGGTTTTGTTTGGAAAGGAGAAAAAAGGCTCTTATTTATGAATTTATGGCCAATGGATCCCTTGACAAGTTCATTTCTAACAAGGCAGATAAAACTACTCCATCCTTGACTTGGGACAATTTGTACCAAATTGCAATTGGGACAGCTCGAGGGCTTGAATACTTGCATAGAGGATGCAATACTCAAATTTTACATTTTGACATAAAGCCACATAACATCCTTTTGGATGAAAACTTTTGTCCCAAGATCTCAGATTTTGGGCTTGCTAAGCTTTGTCCTAGGAAAGAAAGCATCATTTCAATTTCAGAAGCTAGAGGGACTATAGGATATCTTGCTCCAGAAGTTTGGAATAGAAATGTAGGAGGAGTTTCACACAAGTCTGATGTTTATAGTTATGGAATGATGCTATTAGATATGGTTGGAGGGGAAAAGAACATGAATACTGAGGCCAATTGATCAAATGAGATTTATTTTCCGGATTGTATTTATGATAAACTTGAGCAAGGCAACAATTTGGGACATAATGGGGTGAACACCATGGAGGAAAACGATATTGCAAAGAGAATGACCATTGTGGGTTTATGGTGCACTCAAACATTTCCAACTCAAAGACCTACGATAAGTAGAGTGATTAAAATGTTAGAAGAAAGCCTAGATTCATTGGAAATGCCACCAAAGCCTGTCATGACTTCCCCTATAAGATTAGAAGTAGAATCTTCCACCACTACCAATACCATGACATATTAGTGTAATGCATTTATTGCCATCCCAGATTTTGGGTCTTGAAAGCTCTTCCCAAATGTTGGAGAGACACTAGCAATTCAGAAATGTGGAAAAGAAGTGTTAAAGGGTTTTACACATGTATGGCATTTATAGCTATGAAATGATGTTGCTAGAAATGGTTCGAAGAAAACAAACAAAAAAAAGCATTAAGCCCCTAAAACAAGTGAGATAAACTTTTCGTATTGGGTTTTCAATTTTCTGTAAGCCTAACTTGAATAGTGATTGAGGATTATCATTAGTTGAAAGGTAGTATATGGATTTCTTATAAATGTCCCCAAAGCTATATGTCCTTTCCACCACCTAAATCTTCCTTTACATTGACCTCATTCTATAGGGTTTAAGTTTATCTCTAAATTTTATTTTAGATGAAAAATGTTGATCATGAATGTACATAAGAACATGTCAACACTAGTATTATTGATTAGTAGTCACATGTTTTAATCAATGTGCCATTGATTAATTTTATGGAGATAGGGGAAAAAAGGTGACTTTTGCTGTAATACATGATACAGGAAAAATTAGCTTAACTATTTTGTGTTCTTTGTTTGTGTGTCTTCAGCATACAATACTTTTGCATAAGGTAAATTTAGTATTTCATTTTTAAAGTATCTCTTGTTTATTATTTCATAAACAAATGCTTATTAAAATTTAATTTGTTGATATCACACAATTTGCACTTAAGTAACATTACAATCTCCTACTAAATTAATTATGGCATATGTAAATTAGAAATTTTAAAGTATAAAGTGCTTTTGGTTATGTACTAAAAAGAATTGCCATTAGCATTTTGTTATGAGACACAATTTTTTGCATATAACATACAAGTGCATAATACATAAAGAGATATAGGCTTTTGCACCCTAATATGGGGTCAAGCATCATAATATACCTAGATGATATACAGACACCTTACTTTCTCAATATGTGACATCAAATAGTATCTAGATCTCCTGTTATGCTTCTACGTGATAAGGAATATTGTGCTTTCCAAATAGGAGAGGTAAAGATTTTGTTTTTGAAAAAGAAGTTTAATTTTTTATTTTTTAAACATTTTAGATCTTGAATAGCATAGGCGCTACATAATAAGGATGTAAAGTGCATTAAATATCATGTGACATTTGGCGTTTAAAAAAAAATTAACCTAACAGTTGAATCATCAATGGCAATGGGGATTTTTGCTTGGTAAGAGCAATTTGTAAATGATGAAGGCTTCCTTCTTTCCCTTATATATGCAAATAGTGTTTTGTAGATTTTTTTCCTTCCTTAAAAAATTATCTGGCCTTCTTTTGTAAATTCTATAATGCAAATTTCTATTTAAGTGAATGAATAAAATTAATAGGTAAGTCAATTTTATTGGGCTACTAGGTGTGACCTAAACAACAATTTTAGGATCATATTAGTATCTTTAAAAATTATAATCTAACCAGCACCAAACAAAAAATTAATCTTATGAAATCAAATTCTGTTAATGTTTCTCTTCATTTTAGACAATTTCCTTTATCCTTATACACTTCTCTCGATGACTCCCTCAACACCATCGCTCTCTTTAACTCCCCTATAGCCACCATTGGTTCAACTCTCCAACTTCGACAACAGTGATATCCACCATTAAAGAGAACAAGTTAATTCAAGTACTTCAAGTACTTCAAGTAATCCATTGCATATTCTAAGTGTGCCTATTACAAAAGCACAAGCTAGAAGATTTAAAGAAGTTTTGAATGGGCTTGTTCAAAAAACTTGGGCGAAGCAAATGGTAATTAGGCCTACTAACATTAAGGAAGACCAAACCACTAATCAAGCAATCTTCAAGGTCCTTTAAGTTAAAGATGGAGTTGTTGAAGGTTTTTTGGGCCAAAACACTACTAGCTAAAGCGTATAGACCAAGGTCCATACATAGATTGACTCACTTGGGCTTACATTTGGTTATTTGGGCTACACATATTGATTTATAGCTCATTAAGTGGGCTAATTTTGTATGGCTATTTTATATTTCCTAAGCTAATTAAGTTTTATGTCCTTGTTGTTTTCCTAAAGTAATTAAGTTCGAAGTCTTTGTTATTTTCCTAGGCTAGTTATGTCAATCGTTAACTATTTTGAGTCTTTAAGTGCATATTTCCTAGTCTCACTTATTAGATTTTACCTACATACACGGCACTTTCCATCACTTGTAATAACAATTTTGAAGTATTATTAGTTAAGAGAGATTTCTCTAGATTTTCAACCTTGAGAAGTGTTCATCTCTTGGTTCTTCATTGAAATTTTTTGACTTATAAAGGTTTGATCAACCTTGTGGCATCTTCAACACTTCGAGTCCTTGTTTCTTTATACTCAAGGGTTCAAGTGGATTAACTAAGCCTAATTCTTAGCTTTCTTAGGGTGACTGTATTGGATTGGCTATGGATTCATAAGCTCTAATCCTTTTTGGGTTCACACCATCTTGGTATAAAAGCTTCAGTTATAAAATTAGGTCATTATCCTTTACTCTTCTATTGTGTATTTGAATTCATTCTTGTTTCCAAGCATGTTTTCTATTTCCTCCTTTCTATCCATCTGTTCATCTTCTTCATCACCAAATTCTATCTATTTTGTTTAGTATTATGCATTTAAAAAGAAAAGAACAAAAACAAGGAATATAGTAGAGGAAAAAAAAAGGACAAAAAAGGACAAAAAAAAAAGAGTAAAAAGTTAAAAAAAAAGGTCTAAGTGTTAATCTATTAAGAATTGTTTTTTGACTTTGGTTAGAATTCTACAAAATTTCTGTGCCTTGAAATTCTTATTCTTAAAATTCCTAATTCTCTCTTAACATCCACTTTCATTTATTTCTGTGTGTTGAGGTCAATTCTACAAGAATTGTGATGGCCTTTGAATTAGTTTGATTAATTTCTCTAAAGAGCCAAAAGAGAAGACTAAGAGTGTGGAAAGAGGCAAGAGTTTATGAGACCAACATCATTAAAGCTTATAAAAAAGTGAAACATGAGATAGAGTGAGATCTATAGAGGGCACACATGCGAGGGAGTGTGTGAGGATTTTGTTCTCTAACAAATTTTCTTATAGCTTCCAAAATGTCTAATTGGGAGGAAGCACCAAGTGGTGGAGATCCAAGGAACATGGAGTTCATCATCAATGCTATGCAATAGCAACTTGAACACTTCAATATGGTTTTCGGAGAAATTAGGCAAAGGATGGATAGGTAAGATACAATTATTGCAAACTTCAAAGTAGATAGCCTAATAGAAACCTCAATCGTAAGAGACATGTTAGGCATGATCATAGGCATATGGATGAGTCTAAATATGGAAATGAAGCAAGAAGTGAAACTGGGGAAGATTATGAGCTTGAGATTGAAATGGGTAGAAATAGATCTAGAGGAGTTAAGTATGAAAAGGGGAGGAATATTCCAAGAAATGGAAATAAGGCATATGGAAACCTTCGTAATATCAAAATGAAGATACCTTTTTTCCAAGGTAGAAATGACCTTGAAGCTTATTTGGAGTGGGAGAAAAAGATAGAGTTGATTTTTTATTACCATAATTACTCTGAAACAAAAAACGTAAAGTTGGTAGTAATTGAGAGTACTAATTATGCAATGATATGATGAGATAAGTTGTTTTTTAATAGAAGAAGAAATGATAAGAGACCTATAGAAACTTGAAGGGAAATGAAGGCTTTGATGAAGAGAAGATTTATCCCTATCTATTACTATAGGGACCTCTATCAAAAATTGCAAAGTCTTAGATAAGGCTCTAAAAGTGTGGAGGAATATTATAAGGAAATAAAGGTGATTATGATAAGGCTAATGTTAAGGAAGATAGGGAAGCCACAATGGCTCAATTTCTGAATAGGCCAAATAAAGAGATAGCTAACATAGTGGAGAGTAGCAAAGTACAATTCAAGCTCTAGTTCCTCTTTAAGACCGAATTGGAAGAAGGAAGAAAAGGCTATTCAAAAAGAAGTTTCCAAAGGAAAAGATGAAGTTTTTGCCAAACACAAAGGTAAAACTAATTCCTAACTTCTAGAAATAGAGATATAAAATGCTTTAAGTATTTGGGAATATGTCATATAACTTCATAATGCCCTAAGAAAAGAGCCATGATTATGTGTGACAATGGTGAAATGGTGACTAAAAGGGAGAGCAATGATTCCATGCCTCTGCTTGAGGATGCTAGTGATAATGGAATTGAATATACCGTAAAGGGAAAAGTACTTGTGATCCAATGTGCTTTGAATTCATAAGTAAAAAAAATGACATGGAGCAGCAAAGGGAAAACATTTTCCTTACTCGCTGCATCGTAAACAATAAGGTATGCAGTGTGGTTATTAATAAGGAAAGTTGTACAAATGTTACAAGTACTACATTAGTTGAGAAATTGAACTTGTCTGCCATTAAACACGTTAGACCTTCAGGTTGCAGTTGTTGAATAAATGTGGGGAAATTAAGGTCAATAAACAAATTCTAGTTTCATTCTCAATTGGTGAATATAATGATAAAGTATTGTGTGATGTAGTCCCTATACATGCTGGTCATATGCTTTTAGGAAGACCTTGCGAGTTTAACCAAAAGGTCATTAAAGAAGGGTTTACAAATAGGTACTCATTTGTAAAGAAGAATAGATGTAGTCCCTATACATGCTTGTACTTGTTTACAAGGAGGCTTGTTTAAACACTAATGATCTTAACCCTTCTCTTTCTAATGTTGTTGATTCTTTATTACATGAATTTGAAGATGTGTTTCTTGAAGACATTCCTAATAGATTACAACCCATTAGAGGAATAGAGCATTAAATTGACTTCATCCTTAGAGCCACCATTTCAAATCATCCAACCTATAAAAGCAATCCAAAAGAGACAAAAGAGCTTTAAAGACAAGTTGAAAATCTCATGGCAAAGGGATATGTTAGTGACAGTTTGAGTCCTTACATGGTACTTCTTGTGCCTAAGAAAGATGGATCTTAGAATATGTGCATTGATTGTAAAGCTGTAAATATCATCACAGTAAAGTATCACCATCCCATTCCTAAATTACATGATATGCTAAATGAATTACATTGGTCTAGTATATTTTCAAAAATTGATTTGAAATCAAGATACCATTAAATTAGGATAAGGGAAATGATTGAGTGGAAAACTGCATTCAAAATAAGACATGGACTTTATGAATGGTTAGTCATGCCATTTGGATTTACTAATCCATGAGATTAATGAATTATATTTTGTGTGCATTGTCACACCCGAAAATGCGACTGCGTGGCGCCAAACCAAAATCAAAATTAAAGTAGGAGTCGCCAACAAAATTTCAATTTTTGAAAAGGAAAAACTTTAAAAAAGCCTTTTTAATTTGAAATACAGTCTACGAACCAAATTTGGATTCGGGAGCCAGTTGTGAATGGAGAAGGTGTTAAGCACCCCATTACACCTGTTACTAAGAACGATTACTCTAAGTTAGTTGTGCAAAAGTAAAACGGCTTTAATTCTATTTTAATTCTTCCTTGACAAATCACATGCAAAATAAGAAATGAACAAATTAAAGGAAATAAAATTAAGAGTAAAAAGAAAGAAAAGAAATTAAAGAAATAAGATTAAAAGTAAAATGAAAGAAAAAAATTAAGGAAATAAAAATTGAAAGAACATGTTTATTTACAAAGGCGGACTTAACCTATGATGAGAGCCTAGGGTCTACATACCCTCTAAGAGGGATCAAAGTCCACGTAGTTCAAATAAAAAATTGTGTTTGTTTTTGTTTTTTGTTTTTATATTTTTTTTGTTTGTTTTTGTTTGTTTTGTTAATTTTTGGTTTTTTGTATTTTTTGTTTTGTTTTTTGGTTTTTTATTTTTTTTTTATTTTTTTTTTATTTTTGTTTTTTTTCTTTGTATTTTTTTTTGTCTTTGTTTGTTTTGTTAATTTTTGGTTTTGTATATTTTTGTTTTATTTTTTGGTTTGTTTTTGTTTATTTATTTTGTTTTTGTTTTTATCTCTTTTTTTATTATTTATTTATTTATATTTTGTTTTTGTTTTATCTCTTTTTTTATTTTTTATTTTTGTTTGACATTTTATTACTTTTTCACCATTTTTTGTTGTTGTTGTTTTTTTTCTTCTTCCCTTGTTCTTTTTTTTTTCTTTTAGAAAAGAGAAAGAAAATAAAAATTATTTTAGACTTTCGCAAACGAAACAACTTTGAAATTGTTTTTGTATGTATAATTTGCAAAACTAAATTGACTTCACTTCTTGCTCTTTCTCCTTTCCTATTCCTTTCTTCCTTTTTTTAAAGTGGTTTTTACAATTTTTCATTCTTATTTATTTATTATTTATTATTATTTTTTGTTTTTAATTTTTAATTTTTGATTATTATTTTTTAATTTTTTTAGTTGAATTTTGATTTTTCTTCCTCCTTTTTTAATGAATTTTTTTTATTCAATTTCATCAAATTTTGATTTTTTATTTCTTATGATTGATTTTTATATTTTTGTTTTGATTTTTGTTTATTTTTTTAACTTTTAATTTTTTTTATCTTAGATTGTAGCTTTTTTTTAATGTGCATTTTGCATTTTTTTGTCCATTTAAAGAATTTTTTATTTCTATAAAATATATTTTTTTAAAGAAAAGTTCATAAGTCTTAAAAATGATTAATTTCTCACTTACTTTTCACGTTTTCTTCTTTTGTTGATATTTGTTTGGTTTTGTCTTTTTTGACTTTTTTTTGTTTTTATTTATAAAACTCTTTTTTTCATTTTTACCCTTTTTTTTTCAAAAGAGGCTACAGAAGGAACAGTTAACTTTAAAATTTTTTTTTAACATACAATTCTTTAATTTTCGCAAAAGAACCTTTAGTAATTAAAAGATAAATCTTTAAGACCCAACTTAATTTTTTTATAAAAAAGATTTTAATTCCCTTTTGTTTTTGTTGCTCTCTTTTTTTTTTGTTAAAAATTTTCTTTTAAGAACCATTTGGTGGGGGGGCCGTTAAATCCCAAAATATATTAAAGCATAAATTCAAGACCCAATAGATACCAAGGAGGCTTTATTGCCACACGTGACCTATAGATATATTCCTATATGCTTGAGGGGATACAAAATCCCATATGGCTATTCTAAAAGTAAAGCGTGACGAAATACAAAATAAAATAAATAAAAACATTTACAAACAAAACAAGTAATTTGTGAGAGTGGGTGTTTGGTGTTCAATCGTGATTCGCCATGTTACTCTTAAACATATTTACAAGAGTAAAAGGAGAAATTATACAGTTATAACTCAATTGCCTCTTATCCTTTTAGTTAGATTGATGGTGAACTCCGTAGGTGCTGTCCTACCAAGCTTTACGTGGCTCCACCTTCTCGTTCCCTTATTTGAAATGATGAGTGACTTTCCCATATTCCACATATGATTCCACATGTTAAATGATAAATAAGCCAACATTAAAAAGAAACATCAACTCAAAAGGAATAATGAACATCAAATTTAATCATACATTTTGCATCAAACCCCAATAAGAAGTGAAGCTATAGTAGCCACCATCTTTCAGCAATATGTTGAAATCATATAAGATTGGTGTACTAGTTGGAAGAGCAACTCCAATTAATATGAGCATGAGATAGAAAATAAATAATCATATGAAGTTCAAACTCGAAGCAAAGATTTAAAGCCAGTGTGTAAGTGTCAATTCAAGTGGGATTTCACTGTGCTTTCATGAATCCACTGGAACCATAGGTATAATATGCCAAAATCCCATTGGCTTCAAGACTCAACGCAGTGACTAGCATTATTAATGTAAAATCAAATACTAACTAACAACAAATCAACTATCATCCACTCATATTTGTTTGTTTTCTTTTTTAGTAACAGAAATGAAGTCATCTGGAAACAAGCACACTGTAAAAACCTTTCCTAACTCTAAACATTGAACATGGCAGTAAGCATAAAGAATACGCTCAGCATCCCATAGCCACGTATAATCAATGGGAACCAATCTCATTTACAAAACTCGTTATGGTTCGAGCATGAGGAATAAATGCTACAAAAGCAGAATCCAAATGTAAAACTTATGCAAACACACACACAAAGGAAAAAAGAAAACTATGGCAAACTCTGTTTGGATGTGAATCCGAACTTTCATACCAGTTCAGAAACCGTCACTAAGCATTCACGAGTATATATGCAATAACATATGGATTGTTCTATTCCTTCTACACTACATAGAAAATGATCAAAGTTACACAGTAAGATAAGCTTCCATCAATATAAAACCAAACCAGACGATATAGAGGTAAGAAACATTCCAAAATCAAATCTTAACCAAACTTAGAGGAACTAATACCTAGTAGAAGAACAGTTAAAGGATTTACCTATAAGAAAGCCGAGATGGTGAATCCTCTTCCCAGCTTTCCTTCCTTATCTACTCAAAGCTTCATCGAATCTTATGGCCTCTGATATCAAGATCTCCTTCTCCCTTTTTGCCCTCTCTCAATTCTTGCTTGCTCTCTTCCCCTCTCTGTTTTTGTTTTTCCCTTCGATTCACTCAAGCCCAAACCAATCCTCCCCAGAGCAATCCTCAGTTTCTCCTCTTTCGCTCAGCTTCTCTTTCTCTTATTCCCTCAAACCCTCCAATCGCCTCTCTTTCGATTCCATCATCTCTCTCTGTTTATGCTAGTCTCTCACCCTTTCCTACTTCTCTCCCGCTCTAATCCCCAACCAAAAAAAACCCCTTGATTTCGGCCTCCTCCAAATATATAGAGAATCAGAGCGTAATTGTTACTCTCAACCTCTACGTGTTTCCTTCTTCCACTTCTACCTAGACACGCCTCTCTGCTCCATCATTTGCAATGCTCATCTTGCTTCAAGGCTTGCATTGTTTGTTGTCCTTCACTCCCTTTCTAATCGTTGAGAGTTGCTGCTCAAGGATGCGAGAACAAGAACTCCAGAAAAAGGGGGTTTTTCTTTTGTCTTTTCACATTTTTTTAAAATTTATTATTGTTCTTTCTGCCTTAGGTATGTGGGCTTCAGACTTGGTGAGAGGATGCGAGGCTGAAACTATAGGCCTCTGCCCATTTTTTGATTTTGGTCCTTCTTTTGTTTTTAAGGCTGGTTTTGGGTTGGGCTTTTTTTTAGGTTTTTTTTAATTTTTTAAATTTTTCCTATCATTTCTTTTTCTTTTTAGGAAAATATAAATTTATTATTATTATTTTGTTTGGTTTTCTTTTCATTTTATTATTATTATTTTTTCATATTTTCTCTCTTCTTTTTTTTTCTAGTCCTTTTTAAATTTTGCCTTTCGTTTCTTTTTTTTTTGGATTTTTGTTACTTCTTCTTTGGTTGATCCTCTTTTTTTTTTTAGCTTATTGGGCTAAAAAGGATCTATTTGATTTTTCTTTGTTGAATGCTTTAGGCTTTTCCTCTTTTTCATTTTTTCCATTTTTCTTAATTTTCTATATTTCTTTTCTTTCCTTCTTTTTTTTTCATGTTTTTTGCTAATTTGATTTTGTTATTATTTCTGGAGCTTGCCTAGACAAAATACAGTGTTCACATGCATACATTAGGAAGTTTGTTGTGGTATATTTTGCTAACATTCTAATTTACAATAGGGATCTTGACGAGCATTCAAATCATTTGCCTTGTGTTCTTGATGTGTAAAGGAAGGAAAAATTATATGCTAACATTAAGAAATGTAGCTTTTGCATGGATAAGGTTGTTTTCCTTGGTTTCATTGTAAGTGCACAAGAGATAGAAGTTGATAAGGAAAAGGTAAGGGCAATAAAAGAGCGGCCGACACCTACAAGTTTTTTCATAGATTAGCTAGTTTTTACAGGCATTTGTGAAGGATTTTTGCACAATTGCTGCACCACTCACTGAAGTCATAAAAAAAATTCTGTTGGGTTTAAATGGGACAAAGCATAAAATCATGCATTCAATGTTGTTAAAGAAAGGTTGTGTTTTGCACTTATATTAGCATTGCCTAACTTTAACAAAATTTTTGAGATTGAATGTGATACATCAAGAGTTGGTATAAGAGCCGTTTTGATGTAGGAAGGGTGACTGATTGCTTATTTCAATGAGAAATTAAGTAGGGCAACCTTAAATTATCCAACATATGATATAAAGCTTTATGCACTGTGAAGGCATTAGAGACTTGGCAGTACTACCTTTAGTCTAAATAATTTGTCATTTACACAAATCATCAATCTTTGAAGCACCCTGAGGGTTAAGGTAAGTTGAACAAGAGACATGCTAGGTGGCTGGAATTCATTGAACACTTTCCATATGTCATTAAATACAAGCATGGTAAAGAGAATGTAGTTGTAGATGTTTTATCTCAAAGGTATGTTCTTCTTACTTCTTTGAATACAAGGTTGCTTGGTTTTGAACATGTCAAGGAATTGTATGCAAATGATAGTGATTTTGCTAAAACATTTATTGCTTGTGAAAAGGGAGCATTTGATAAATTTCATGGAAATGATGAGTATTTGTTTAAAGAAAATAAATTATATGTGCCTCAATGTTCTATGCGTAAGTTGCATGTAAGGGAAGCTCATAAGAGAGGATTGATAAGGCACTTTTGTGTGAAAAAGACTTTAGAAGTTTTGCATGAACATTTCTTTTAGCCTAGAATGAGACGTGATGCGGAAAGAATTTGTGGTAGATGCATTACTTTTAAAAAGGTTAAATCTAAAATCTTACCACATGGTCTATATACACCATTGCTTATACCTAGTGAACCTTGGGTAGAGACATCAATGGACTTTGTTTTTGGGCTACCTAGGTCAAAGAGAGGAATGGATTCAATATTTGTGGTTGGTGATAGGTTTTTTAAAATTTCACATTTCATTCCATACCATTAAACTAATAATGCCACTTATATTACTAAATTGTTCTTTAAAGAAATTATAAGACTTCATGGCATGCCTAAGAGCATTGTGTTTGATAGAGATACCAAGTTTTTTAGTTATTTCTGGAAGGTTTTAAGGGAAAAGCTTGGTACTAAGTTGTTATTTTCTATAACTTATCATTCCTAAATTGATGGCTAAACTAAAATTGTTAATAGAACTTTAACTCAATTGCTCAGGATTGTCATTCAAAAGAATTTAAAGAATTGGAAGGAGTGCTTCCCTTTCATTTAGTTTGCATATAATAAGAGTGTTCATTCATCTATTAATTGTTCTCCTTTTGAGATAGTTTATAGTTTTAATCTACTAACTCCTTTGGATTTAATACCATCATCTATTAGTGAAAGAGCTAGTCTTGATAGGAAAAGGAAAGTTGAAATGGTGAAGCAACTTCATGAATGGGTTAAGCAACAAATTAAAAAGAAAAATGAACAATATGCATCCAAGACCAACAAAGGAAGAAGGCATGTTATTTTTAAGCCTGGTGATTGAGTTATTGGGTTTGGGTGCATGTGAGAAAGGAGAGGTTTCTAACCAAAAGGAAATCTAAATTGGCTCCTAAAAGGGATGGACCATTTCCAATCCTTAAAAGAATAAATGACAATGCTTATAAGATAGATCTGCCTATGAGTATGATAATATTAGTGCTATATTCAATATTGTTGATTTATTTGATTTTGATATTGGTGGCAACTCGAGGATGAATCTTTTTGAGGAAAGAGGGGATGATGCACACCATCAAAGGGAACAAGTTAATTCAAGTACTTCAATTGATTCATTGCATATTCGAAGTGGGCCTATTACAAGAGTGCGGGCTGGAAAACTTAAAGCTTTGAATGGGATTCTTCAAGAAACTTAGGCAAAGTAAATGACAATTTAGCCTACTAACATCAAGGAGGACCAAAGCTCTAATCAAGTAATCATTAATATCCTTTTAGTTAAAGATGGAGCTATTGAAAGCTTTTTGGACCAAAACACTACAAGTTAAGGAAAATGGACCAAGGTCCATACATGGATTGACTCACTTGGGCTTACATTTTGTTATTTGAGCTACACATGTTGATTTGTGGCTCATTAAGTGGGCTAATTATGTATGACTATTTTGTTTTTCCTAAACTAATTAAATTTAAATGTTCCTAGGCTAATTAAGTTCTAAGTCTTTGTTGTTTTCCTAGGCTAATTATGTCAATCTTTGACTATTTTGAGTCTCTATACATGTTTCCTTGGCTCACTTATTAGTTAGATTTTGCCTGCATATATGACACTTTCCATCACTTGTAATAACAATTTTGAAGCATTATCAATCAAGAGAGATTTCTCTAGATTTTCAACCTTGAAAGGTCTTGGTTCTTGATTGAACTTTTTAAACTTATTAAGATTTGATCAACTTTGTGGCGTCTTCAACACTTTAGGTCCTTGTTGGGTTCGAATGGATCAACCAGATTTGATTATTAGCTTTTCTTGGGGTGAGTGTATTGGATTGGCTGCGGGTTCATAAATTATAATCTTTCCCGTGTTCGCACCACATAGCTATCGTCATTCATCTTTGCAACTCTCACCATATTTCCAATTGACGAAACATTAATATATAACATATAAATGTAAATAATTACAAAATTAAAATAATTTGAATGGTCTGTTGGTTGTCTCTAAATACCAAGATATGTTAGCCATCCTTCCCAGTGGCGAGACCTTCTCGAAATGGTTATTAGCATTACAGCTGCAACAAGGACTACAAGAAAATTCTCAACGGTTACCAACACTTTGAAAATAAGACGTCAGCATATTAAAAATATATTACTAACACGTTGAAAAATGTTACTAGCAAAGTTATATAATTTTATTAATTGATTAATAATGTCTATTATCCAAATTAACTATAGGTGTTGTAAAAAAGCATTTGACAAGCCTAGCTGCTACGTTGTATAATTTTTCATTTATTTAATTTATTTTTATTTATTTTTATGTTTTCATGAACCAAACATCGAAGTCTTTGAATAGGCTATGCTTGAAAATTTTATAAATGACATAATAGAACAGAATAGAATAAAAAGAAATAGAAATGAAAAGACCAAAATGAAATAAATTTATCTTTACTCTATTTGAAAGTTTAATTTAAGAGATAGACGGAAGTATCCTTCGGTTCGTAAGTACAATCAATACTCAATTATGTTATAGCCTTTTAAAAGGACAAGAAAAGTATGTGAAACCTGCCACCATTTTCAAAACAAAGTCACATTCCCCAACGTTTATGATATTGGCTTGAAAGTAAGTGCTAACTGACGAATGTGAACTGGATGAAACGTAGGAAACAACATGGAAGGAATTGACTCATTTCATACACAAAAAATATTTTAATAAAAAAAGTAAATATTAAATGAAATATAAAAAAACTAAAATTCATTTGATATGACATAAAAAATATAATATCTTTTCATTTGTATCTTTAGTAAAAAAAATTATAAAAAATAAAAATAAAATATATCCTCAGTTTAAAACTAACTAACAAAAAACAAAAGGCACAATTTCCTTTGTCTTACTCTTACCCATCTCCCCTCACGCTTTTCACAAGGGCTCAAGAACCAAAATCACCATGTTTCGTTGCTTCTTCTCCATCGTCACTTTCTCTCTCTACCTTCTCTCCCCCCTCCCAACAATCTCCTCCCTTCCATGCATCGGCATCACCTACTCTCCTCACTCAAACAACACCCATACGCCATCGTCGGACATCATTATTCTTACTGCCATTCATTCCCTCAATCTCAACTCTCTCTGCCTTTAAGATTTTGACCCAAATATCACCCGAACCTTCCTACTGCCATTCATTCCCTCAGAGAGGACAAATAGGTCATTTACCGGAATTGCTCCAAACTCTGCCACCCTTCCTATGCTACGCTATCGGAAAGTGCCATGGAAGTGCACTTTTTTGTTTCTGTCTAGCGTTTAGCATACCGGACACATCAAGGCAAAGGAATCCGCTTCATTTTTACTTTCCAATGTTCTACCAAACAGGCTTAGGAACATAAATACTAAATAATCATTTATCTCTAACTAGTTCAAAAGATTAGGCCAACTTAGTAAATTTGCTAAAATATTTTAAGGTAGGACAAAATATCATAAAAAAAATTCTTCATTTACGCATCTTGAATTTTTGATAATATTTGACGAAAACATCAATTAAAAAGAATTCATCAAGAAAATATCAAGAAATAGGGAAATTCTATAAAATGCCTAGTTTAGATTGCCTACTACGCAATATGATAACCACCCAAAAAAAAAAAAGAAAACTAAAATAGCCAACCCCTGGTTGGGTTGTGGAGGAGAAGAGCGGGTTCGTTGGTATGTTATTTTTATTTGAACTAACACATCCTCCATGCAGGAGGATTCAAATTTTTTTCTGGAAAAAAAAAAAAAGAATATGCGGGTCCCACGACAGAAGGGGAAAAAATAGTATATGAACAATGTATAAACCAATGTGATACTATAAGTAGTATATAAAGAGTGCACAATGAACAGTATGGGTTTTATATATATAAAAGATGACTAGGGCTCTGGAGTGGCGTTCGCCGCTGTAAAGTGCAAGTGGGTTCGATGATTACAGAGCGCGGGACCAGTGATGAAATATAACGATTCTAGAGTCGCTGGAAGGGAACCAATAATATCACCCACACAAAACAAATTCACTCTATAACTAACTACCTGCAAGATGCTTATTACCTCTCCCAGATGCTTCCTTTTCAATCCGTAAATGATTAAATTACTCTGATACTTAATTGACTTAATTATTAGAGTTTATATCAGAGTCGATTATTATATTATTACATAATATAAAATATTTAAATTGTTTAACAAAAATCAGTTTGGTTCAGTTAAAATTGAATTTATAAAATAGATATTTAAAAATCAAATTGAGTAAAATATTTTTACAAAATTTCATCCAATTCAATTAAAAAAATTAGTGTCTTTATTATTTTGATTAATTTAAGTTAAATCAATAGGGTTGAACGTATATGAAATCAAGTTTGAATATATCCACATAATGGTGGGAAGGAGATTAATTACCATTGCTCCACAGTGACATTGATGTCTTTATCGTTCCCATTGTTAAAATCAGTCAAGTCAATCTAATAATTAAAATTTATAACAATGTTTTAAAAATCAAATTTATTGTCCCGCTGGAGAAGGAAGCGATTCAAAAGTTAGTGATCAGTTTAATTAATTTATTTAATATAATTAAATTTTTATATTTATAAATATATTTATATAAAATTTTGCAATATATGCTGAAGTTTGATTCTATGGCTTCTTGGATAAGACACAAGCTTATCTTTTAAACTTCCGTTTAAAATTTTATTTCTAATAAATGTATATAAATATATGTCTATATATATATATATTACTACTGTTCCAATACCACCATGAATAAAATAAGTTGTATTTTATTAGATTGGAAACATTGTGTAATATTTTAAATTCTCACGATTGTTTATAATGTGTTCGTCCGAGAGATTAAAGGATGTCACAAATCCGAATTATAGTTGAGATTGAGTGGACCTGGATTAAAGCTCCTTTATGTGGTCCAGTACAGATAATTCAAGACATTAGGATGTTCGGGTGGAACGGAAGCTTAAAGAACCCCATAAATTGATATTAATGGGTATTAAGTTAGAAATAAATGTTCATTATTTTACCTAAATTAAATATCTTTCTTTATATATAACATTGTATGACAACCTGTCTGTACTAGTCATAATAACAGTAGAATAATTCAGTGATTATTTTTGCTGAAAATTTTGAATTTATATCCTTCATAAAAAAAATTTCGCTAAAATTTTTAAAGAGCAATGTAAGAAATGAATTCGAACCCAAAAATAACAAAAAGAAAAAACAAAGGAAGCAAACGGGAACAATAAAGTTACGGAAAATAAAGAAAAAACAAATTAGGAGTGTTACATAACTCTGTAAAACCAAAGTTGTTGGCATAATTTCATTCTTGAAGGGGGTACTTAAATTGTAAATTTTTGGGTTTACTTATGTTTCTATAATGTTCGCAATATCAAAACAGGAAGTTAGTACAAAAAAAGTGAATAATTCAAAAACTAACTCCTTCAAAGATTAAGTTATAAACAAGGAAGTTTATCATTCTATGTACATGTCCACACTTAGCTATCCACAGTGGTAGATGAAAGAAGCTGAGACTAAGAATAGGTGGATTAGATGCTATTTCTGCTATAAACTATAAATAACTCGCTGAGATGAGAAAGAAGATCACCACTTAATTGCTAGAATTCGAAGTCGTGGATTTACTTCCCAAATTAGAATCAAGTGAAGGCGGAGGCAGGTCATTCTTGAGCAACCCAACATCATCCGCAGAAATATCCATCACCTCTGGCTTGCTCTTATGCTTCCCATCGCTCTCGATATCCCTCAGTGTCTCCAACACGTGTTCCATAGAAGGTGTCATATCCTTCAAATTCTGAAAACACTGAAACGCCAACTCCGCCATAACATTAATCATCGTCCTCACCTTGTAATCTGACTCAAACCCAGGTATGGGGTCCACCAGCTCATGCAATGCCCGGTTCTAGATCTTGTTAATTGCCATGGTGGACAGATTGATCTCGTGTCGATGCCGCGTGATGTCCACGGCTGGCATTGATGATATCAGCTCAATTAGCACCACGCCGAAGCCATACACATCGCTTTTGTCAACAAGCTGGTAGCACTCGTGGTACTCTGGGTCGACATAGCCGGGAGTCCCTTGTGGGGCTGTGGAAATGTGAGTGACGTTGTTTGGGAAGAGATGGGATAGTCCGAAATCTGCTACTTTGACACAAAAGTGGTTGTCTAAAAGGTTGTTGTTGGTTTTAAAATCTTAGTGGATTATGTCTGAGGCATGAAGGTATGCTAATGCACTTGCAGTTTCAATGGCTATGTTCATTTTGCTATTCCATGGGAGTGAGCCTGGCTTTGCTAGGTCCCCGTGAAGATGACCAGCCATAGTTCCATTAGGAATGTATTCATATACGAGAAGGAGTTCGCGGCTGTGTCAAAAGGTGCAGCCATAGAGGGAGACAAGGTTTTTGGGGCGCAAACGAACAATAAATTATATCACATGATATTTGGTGTTAAAAAAGAAAAAAAATTATAGGCTGACAGTTGAATCGTCAATGGCAATGATGATTTACACCTAGTTAGAGCAATTTGCATATGATGGAGGCTTCCTTCTTTCCTCTATATATGCGGACAGCTTTTTGCAGATGTCCTTACTAAACCCCTCTCTCGTAGTGCTTTTGAGTCCTTAAGAACTAGACAAGGGGATGTCAAGGGATATTAGTTATAACTGTGTTAGCTTGTATGATGTATTAGCTGGGAATTTAGTTGAGCTCGAACAATCTGTGAAGCTCACTTGATGTATCTATATAATGTAATGGTCGGAGATTAAGCAATACAAGATATATTCATTTTGCTTCTCAGAATCTCTCATCTCTCTATTCATTTCTTTCTTTCTTTTTTGATCTGAGTACTACTCGGAACCTTTCACTATCCCGATAAATTATATCAAACGGAAAAAAGAAGGACAAATGTCCTAGAATTTGCGCCAAAAAAAGGAGATAACTAACGAACTTAAACAAACTTATTTCGAAGTAATTAAATAACCATTTAGTACTTATGAAATTACCGAAGACCCGAAAACATTGGCGATAAGCAACCCTTTGTGCGTGCGTGCGTGTTGGGGGATCACTTAAATTTTAGATAATAATAATTAATTTACCATAGCAATAGTAATCATTTTTTTTTATTTTCTAGCTGTAGGATGAACAAAAAGAAATGATTAGTCAACGAGTTTGGATTTAATAATGCTAAAGTTATCTTTGTTATTAAAGAAATAGAATTCAAATTTCAATCTTAATCAAAGGAAAAAAAAATAAATTAATATTTGACCAATAGTTATCACATTTTTGGGCTTAAATAATTATTAATACTCTAATTAATGCAAATTTTGCTTTTCTTGGCCTTAATCATCTCCTTTCACTACATATAACACATGAAAATATATTTTAAAAAAAATAGTTGCATGAACATTGGGGACAGGTCATCATTTGCAAGTAGCTGTTGCTTATCCATTTCAATTAGATCCCAAGCGTTATATAATAATGGATTCAAAATAAGTTCAATTATAAATGTGCCATCAAGCTGAAGTGTGTGTTTGGTTGCGCGTTGGAGAAGGAGGAAACGTGGTTTGGACAGAAGTAACAAATTGTTGCTTTTGCATAAAAGGGGTTACAAACATGGTTTTCCCTTTCTTCAACACGCAACCAAACACACACGAAGTCAATTAGCCACTGTAAGGGAGAAGAAACAGAAAAGAAGAAAGAAAGTGAATATATAAGTGTAAAAGCACCTATTCACCCCCTCTAGGTGCATTCTTCAATTGGTATCAGAGCAAGTCTCATTGATTTTAGTGCTTAACCGCCTAAAGAAAAGATCTTTGTGTTGTGCAAAAAAATGAGCCAACAACCACTTGAAGGATCTTACTTTCTTGAAGAGTTCTCAACTATCAGACCACCATATTTCAATGGAAATCACTACACTCACTAGAAAGCAAGAATGAAAATCTACATTTAATCAACAGACTACCGAGTGTGGGAAATCATTGAGAAGGGACCAAAATTCCCTTCAAAGAACGATGAAAAAGGAGAGGTCATCAATAAACCCAGAGATGAATGGTCAGATGATGATATCAAGATGGTGGAGAGTAACGCTAGAGCAATTGACATTCTATATTGTGCTGTGAGTGGCTAGGAGTATGATAAAATTTTCAGTTGCGACACAGCACAGGAAATGTGGAAAAAGCTTGAAATGACGCACGAAGGGACATCAAAAGTCAAAGAAAGCAAGCTAAACATGCTAGTCTATGAATATGAGTTGTTTCATATGGCAATCAAAGATAGATAACCTGGAAAGTCAGAATATTGCCTCAATGCCTCCTAATAAATTACGTAGTCATCTTATTGCCTATAAAAGAAATCATCTAAAAAGGCATAAGTTGGAGCAAAAATGAAAAGCTCTTGCCTTGCAAGTTATGGCAAAAGAGGAACAAATTATGGAAGAAGAAGGAGAAATTGATGCAAAAGATATAGCATTCTTCTCAAAGAAATTAGAGAATTATGCTAGAAGAAAAATGTTGATGGAAAAACACAAGGGTGGTTCCTCAAACAACACTGTAAGATGTGACGAGGCTGCTAAAAATATGATTACTTGCTATGAATGTGGCAGAAATTGTCACGACCCAATTTTTGAGCCATGACCGGCGTATAGGCTAAACTAATCTAGAGATTGGGTTAACCTAACAAGCCTTACAAAATTTAAAGTCAACTATTATATCATATATTTTAACTAACCCATATAACCCACAAGTTTTAAAAAATTTAATATTCAATTCATTATGTCATTAGAAACTATCAAAAATCTAACATCTCCTCTAAAAATTGGACATCCCATCTTGAAAAATAAATTAAACCAGCACCAACAAATTACATATAACTAAAATGCCTAATTAGGAAAGTATAAACAATATTTACAATTTATAAGTGACCATATAACATGGATAATTTCAAAATTCTTTCTCTACACCTAAGTGCCACCATATCATGGAGTCTGATACAATCTCACAAAATTAAACACCTACTCTAAGGGTCTGATAGCTCACGAGTTCCCAAATCATTTCACTCTTTTATTCGCTAGTCTGAAAAATAAAGAAAGAAGAGGGATAAGCTTACCACTAGCTTAATGAGTGTATAAATAATAAAATGCATAGAGAGAAAAAAAAAACAAGTGCATACAAGAGTTTTTAGAAATCAATTATTATCGAATAATTTAAATAATAAAAATTATAGTTGGAATAAAAATAATTATTTAAATAAAAATAAAAATAAAAATAAAACTTTTAGGTACAATCCATATTTCCTAAGTTTAAGAAAATGTTATGGAAATGGGTATCAGAGAAAGGAACCAAATTATCAAATTACTGCATCGTATATCTTGTCATTTCTGTAGGTCCATTCCATCTTATCACTTTCACAGTATATGCCGGGTATCTCAAATCATAGCACTCAATACATCATATTGCAGTGCTATCACAATTCATAACTTATTCTAGGTACACTTAGGCCATTATCTCTGTTAATGGCTACGCGGTCCTAATTAGATTCCCATCCATTATAAAAAAATTAAAAAAATTATAATAAAATCCCTTCAAATAGCATTTAACTATCAAAAATAAATAAAAATCAAGGAAGTAAATAAATAATTAAATAAGACAAATTAACTTTCAATATAATCTCTGTAACATATGAGACTACAAAACAACATAAAATATTCTCATCATAAATAAACATACACACACCACTACTTTATTTCCATCCAATTCACTCTTTTGCATTTCACAAGGATATATCATGCCACATTTCAATTATCAAGTTGCTTTAATAAACTTATTAAATCATCATGTGATTATATATATATACCTATTTTGAAGTTTTGAAAACACCGATTTGTTTTCCCAAGGAATAGAGCACATAAATCACATAAATTGAAATTTTCATTGTAAAAGATGAAATGGAATGAAATAGATATGCCACTCCATTATCTACACACTCACCAATTGGGACTAATAGTATAAGTCCCAAATCTCTATTGTTTAGTGCAGAGTTTCCCCGGTATCATCTAAAATTATAACCAATATAAATTAATTATGTTGACTACTCTAATAACATCTATAATTATTTATATAATCCAATATATTCCCTAAAACATAAATCCCTAAATTTTTATACACTTTTTTATCCTAAATACTAACCCTAAATTTAGTGTTTTTCAATCTAAGTTGCCTTAACTCAAATTAAATTCAAAACTTACTTCTTGGAACTTTAAGGATAAATTTGGAAGTGTTAATTCACACTTGAAGGTTGCAATTCAAGAAATCTCCAATTTGGAGCTCACCCACGACACTAGGAAGAAGAAGAGAAAGCTTTCCAAGAAATCACGCTTCAATAATAATGCAAGAAGAGAGGAAATTATAAAAGGGAAACCAAAGAAGTTAGGTGAGAAATAAGTATTATAAAACATCCAAAAATCAGCACCAAATAGAGGAAGAAACGGATAAAATGAAGGTATACAAATATTAATAACTTACTAACCTTCAGCCATGGAATCCCACTGAAAAAAAAATGAAGCAGATCACTAATATGGGAAGAAGATGGTGAAATTGCGTTGAGAAGTTGATGCAAAAAGAGGTGGAAGAAAAACGCATAAGCTTCGTGGGATATGGAAAAGAAAGAAGAAAAAGAAAGCTTGGTGCAGTGGGAGACGTAGCATCAGGAAAGAAAAGTTGAAGGAGATTGAAGAGAGAGAGTTAGTGGAGGATTATTTTATTCTTTAGCTCAAATTGCACTATTGCCCCAAGCTAAAATTGCTCTTTTGCCTCAAAAAATTTTTATGCACTTTAATAAAATCATTAAGATATATAAAAAAAAATCCCTAAGAATTAATTTAAAAATATTTAATCTTTATTTTAATATCCTAGAATAATTTATTTTATTATTCTTATTATATATATATATATATATTAAAAGGTATTACAAAAATGGTCATATCAGATTAGAATGCCCATTTATAAAAAGAAAATCAGCAAAGCTACATGTTCAGATGAAGGCTATGGCTGCCTGGAGTGATGATGAAGAAAAAGAAAAAACTTAGATAGAGCAAGAACTTGCAAATATGTGCTTCATGGCTGCTGAAGAAACTGAGTTAACACCAAAAATAGAAATTTCTAGCTTACAAAATGATTTTAATCAACTTTTGATAAACTTTGAAAAATTATTTGCAAAATATAAAAACCTTATTCAAATTAATTTTAACTTAGAAGAGAACTCAAGTAACTTAGAAGTAAAGTTAGCTATTGCTGTAAAAGAAATAGAAGGATTAAAAACTCAGGTAAAATGCTTAGAAAAAGTTCTAGCTAATTTTGTAAAAAGAGAAGAAAATCTAAAACTATTGTTAGGATAGCATAAGTGTATGTTTGATAGGACAGGCTTAAGCTATGATAAAAGAAATAGTGTTAAACTATACAAGAATTTCTTTGTTAAAGAAAGTAATAGCTCACAATCCACTATCACATGTCTTCATTATAATAAATTCGGTCATGCTTGTCATAAGTGTGAAAACAAATCTGGAAAACTTGTTTGGGTTCTCAAAAGCATTGACTCTACAAAAGAAATCCACACTAACCATAAAAGACCCAAGAAGATTTGGGTACCTAAGAAAAAATAATTTAATATGCAGATATATCTCAAAAGAAAATTTTCAAGGAGTGACTGGTTCCTAAACAGTGACTGTTCATGCCATATGACAGGTGATCGTTCTAAATTTTTATCATTTACTCACAAAGACAGTGGTTTTGTCACCCTCGGAAATAGAGGTCAAGGAAAAATTATAGGTTTTGGAAAAGTAAGTCTAAATAAAAATTGCTGCATTGATAATGTATGCCTTGTTGTGGGTCTCAAACATAAGCTTCTTAATATTAGCCAACTTTGCGACAAAGGTTATAAAGTTGAATTTAAATCTTTGCATTGCATCGTGTCTGACAATGATAACAAAGCCCTGTTTGTTGGTCAAAAATTTGAAAACATTTGTGTTCTTACCTCTAAAGATGCTATCTCCAAGAATATAACTTGTCTTTGCTCTATTTGCAATGATCCTTAGACTTGGCATAAGAAACTTGGACATGCAGGCATGCATGTGATTTCTAAACTATCAAAACTTGACCTTGTGAGGGGTCTTCCTAAACTAGATTTTCAAAAAAATCATATATGTGATGCATGCCAATTGGACAAACAAACCAAATATTCTTTCAAAACTAAGGAATTTGTTTCTAGGTCAAGGCCACTTCAATTATTGCACACGGATCTCTTTGGCCCCACACAAACTCAAAACTTTAAAGGTAAAAGTTATACATTTTTTATCATTGATAATTACTCTAGATTTACATGGGTTTTATTTCTAGCTCATAATGATAAAGCTTTTAAGAGCTTTGAGGTCTTTCGTAAAAAGGTTTAAAGAGAGCAAGGTATTTAATCTCTAGTATTAGGAGTGATCATGGTGGAGAATTTGAGAATAAGCTTTTTAAAAATTTTTCCAATGAACATGGTTTTGCTCACAATTTCTCTACCCCAAGAACTCCATAACAAAATGGAGTTGTTGAAAGAAAAAATCATACTTTACAAGATATCGTTAGAACCATGTTGATTGATAATGATCTTCCTAAATATTTTTAGGCTGAAGCCATAAATATTGCTTCTTATATCTTGAATTGATGTCTCATTAGACCTATTCTCAAGAAAACTCCATATGAATTATGTAAGAGAAGAAAACCCAACATAGGTTATTTTCATACATTTGGATGTAAATGCTTCATACATAATGGTAAAAATATGTTAGGAAAATTTGATGCTAGAAGTGATGAAGGAATCTTCTTAGAATATTCAACAACTAGCAAAGTATATAGGGTATACAATAAAAGAGCCTTAGTAATTGAAGAATCTATCCATGTAGTATTTGATGATGCTAACCCCACTTTAAAGAAAAAACTTGAATTTAGATGATGAGAAAAATGCAGATTGTCTAAACAAATCTTATAATATAAGACAAAAAGAAAAAACTAATAAAAATGAAAAAGAATAGAGGAATAAAGGAGTTGAAGAAATGCCCAGTCAAAGATCTTGTCAACAAGATCTTGTACCATGTCAACAAGATATATGTAGGTAAGGAGAAACTTCAAATAATCCTAAAGTTATAAATATAGAACTACCCAAAACATATTTGAAGCTTCCACGTGAATGGAGACATTCCCCATCATATCATATGTAGTACATAATTAGAAATCCTAATGAAGAATTAAGAACAAGAGCTTCGTTCAAATAAAATAACATGGCCCTTCTCTTACAAATTAAACCCAGAACTATAGAAGAAGCTTTGAAGGATGAAGATTGGATAGCTGCAATGGAAGAAGAACTTAACCAATTCAAAAGAAATGAAGTATAAAATTTAGTGGAACCTCCTGAAAATGCCTCAGTAATAGGAATAAGATTGGTATTCTGAAATAAACTTGATGAGCAAGGAAAAGTCATAAGAAACAAAGCCAGACTTGTGGCCCAAGGGTACTCTCAAATGGAAGGTATCGATTTTGATGAAACTTATACTCCAGTTGCGAGACTTGAATCCATACATATGTTACTTGCTTATGCTTCGTTTATGAATTTCAAATTATTCCAAATGGATGTTAAAAGTGCTTTCTTGAATGGATTTATTCATGAGGAAGTGTATGTCAAATAACCTCCTAGTTTTGAGGATAAAAATTTGTCCAATCATGTTTACAAACTTTCAAAAGCTCTTTATGGGTTAAAATAAACTCCTAGAGCTTAGTATGAAAGATTAAGCAATTTTTTACTTCAAAATGGGTTTATCAGAAGAAAAATTGACACCACACTTTTCATCAAAAGATATGATAATGATTCATTACTTGTTTAAATTTATGTGGATGATATTATATTCGGTAGTCCTAATGAACTTCTCTATCAAGAATTCTCTAAGCTTATGCAAGGAGAATTTGAAATGAGTATGATGAGAGAAATGAACTTCTTTCTTGGTCTGCAAATCAAATAAATAAATAAAGGAAACTTTATCAATCAAACAAAATACACCAAGGAGCTACTCAAGAAATACGGTTTGAAAATGCAAAACCCATGGATACTCCAATGTGTCCATCATCAAACCTCGATAAAGATGAAAAAGGTAAAGATATTGATTAAAAATTATATAGAGATATGATTGGATCTTTACTTTATCTTACTGTTAATAGACCAAACATCATTTTTAGTGTATGCAAATGTGCTAAATTTCAATCCAATCCTAAGGAATCCCATTAGATTGCTATAAAAAGAATTTTCATATACTTGGTAGGAACACAAGACCTTGGCTTAAGGTATCCAAGACTTTAAAATTTTGAACTAGTTGGATATGCAGATGCTGATTTTATAGGTGATAAACTTGACAGAAAAAGCACCACTGGTATTTGCCAATTTTCTAGGAATTGCTTTGGTATTCTGGTTCAGCAAGAAATAAAGTTCAGTTGCCTTATCAACTGCTGAGGCTAAATATATAGCAGTAAGAAGCTGTTGCACTCAGCTCCTATGGATGAAGCAATAACTAAAGGATTTTTCACTTACTTTCAAGTAAATTCCAATATTCTGTGATAATACCAGTGCCATCTGCCTAACCAAAAATCTTGTACATTACTTTCGAACTAAGCATATTGAAGTTAAACATCACTTCGTTCGAGATCATATATAGCAAGGAGATGTAAAGGTAAAATACATACAAACTGACTTGCAATTAGCTAACATTTTTACAAAACCTCTAATGGAAAATAGGTTTTCTATGTTAAGAACCAGTTTGGGCATAATTAGCTATGATTAATCTCTATATGTTACATATTCGGTGTGTTTATTATGTTTTTTTGAAAACCTTGTCAATTGGTTCAAAAACCTTATCAACAAGATCTCAGAGGCCATGAAAAGTCAAATGAATGTTGACTATGAAGTTGCATGCCAAAAACACTGTACCATGTTCTTCTCCAATCAGACTATGGCGTATGGCCTGTGTATTCAAATCAAAAGTCTCTCTCATCTACAACATTATGAAAAGCAATGCGTAAGGCACAACATGTCAGATAACTCTTGATCTCTCTCTCTCTCTCTCTCTTTGTATTAATAACTGACGTGATGGAATAGGCTTTTCTGTGCATGCCTCCTCTACTTCTCTTCAAAGCAACGCTCTCTCTTCCCTAAACCTCTTAGAACCCTAGCAGAGCAAATCATTGTCTCCATTCTCCTTCACCTCAAAATGCCTCGCACAAAGATGGTAGCACACAAATTCATAATGTTACAAAGTATTCCTATCTTTGATTTTGAATTTGGTCAATCTCTGGCAGATAATGCTCAATGGCAACCACAATTGTCTTCTATATCCACTTATTCTCGCCGAAAACGAAAGGCTATTCACTCTAAACCATTAGAATCTAGAACGGTAAAACAAACTTCTTTTACTTTTCACCATCTCGTACTCCTGCTGAGAACCCTCTTAACCCCATTGAAACCACCACTATCCCAAAATCTCAACCCCTATCGTCGTAAAAAACCTTAGGTGCTTATCACACAAAATGTCCCCTACTTCCTTCCTCTTCGTCAAAGGGAAAGAAATTAAAGAATGTCTCTTAGGAATAGCAGTCGAGCGAGTCCTCTGAAAACATCCTCTCTGATTCAAGGGACTCCACCGATGCCAAAGATTTCTTGTCTCCCAGAGAAAATGAGTGCTATGAATCCAATTTCTGTTGACGATCATTTGCTTGCGGAAGAATGGTCTCCTTGCAAAAACTCCAGTCCATCCATTGTGACATTAAACAGCCTTTTGAGGAAATGGGATGGCAGAAATTGCTCGAGCTATAGGAAGAAGTATATGAAGACCTTGTTTGACTGTTCTATGCAAATTTGTCAATTATGGATCATGGTCTATCTCCCGTGTCATTTTTCAAAGGCCGCAAAATTTTATTAAAAAAGAAAAAATTGAGCAAGCTTTTGGGAATCACATTCTTAGGTAACTCATACTTCCAAAAAACTTAGGGGAAGAACTTTTGCATTACTTATGAGGAGGCTTTTGACTACTTAGTTGAACGATCAAATCTTCTTTCTCTAGGCTGAGTAAATGGACTTGCACTGTGTTTTGAGCAGTGTATCATGGCTCACATCATCAATACCTACCTCATGCCTCGATCCCACTCCTTAAAATCTCTCAACAAAAGGAATGTCTGCCTTCTCTACTACCTTGTCACCAGGACACCATTGATCTTGGGACTTGGATTTTATGATTCATGGTAGAATCCACTATTATCTCCAACCCTTCTGCAAGTCTCCCTTATGGCATGCTGCTTACATGACTATTCAAAGCTCATTAGGTCAGTCTGAAGCACTATCTATCATTTCTTGTCGACACCACATACAACAAAGTTACCTTTCAATTGATGCAGTATACTCTTGTCGACAACAAGTGGATTCGTACATCCGATGCCATTCCTTCCATTGACCACAAGAAGCCTCTTGCCTCCCCAGCTGACCTTGATCAACACCTTATCTCCCCTCCAACACTATACCCTCATGGCAAAGCCCTTGCTTCCACCTCTACCCCACCCTGATCAACACCCTGAGGTTTCTGACGATGGTGAGGGTTGAGATTTTGGGACAGTGGTGGTTTTAGTGGGGTCAGGAGGGTTCTCGATAAGTTAATAGGTGCTTTTACAGAAATAGCCAACAATTCAATAAAAACTGTAAAAATCGAAAACCTTGTAGATAACTAAGATCTTGTTGATAGGATCTTCTGTTATGTAATTGAAAAGTAAAGATCAAGGAGATAAACTAGGACTTTGTTGACAAGGTTTTAGTGTAGAGACTAAAACAAAATAAAAAGCAAAGTAAAGGAAGAAAAACACTTGATATATCCTGATTCGATCCTCAAGACCTACATCCAGTCTCCTTGATATACAACAAGGGATTTCCACTAAGTTAAATCAGAGTATATAGTAAAGACACTAGGTTTCCAAACTCACCTAGAACTTTTATAGACTTAATAGCTTATACATAGGCTTTTCTTTCTTTCTCACAATTGCTATACTATTCAAGACCTTTTACGAGGACCAACAGATCAGCATAAGTCTTGTAGATAAACTCTCAATAGTTAAATAGACTAGACACTCAACAAAAGTAAGAACACAAAAATATTATGAAGACAAAGCAAATTCTCTCGGTGTTTTCTGGTATCCTTATAGATTGAGCTACTTCATATTATATATATATATATATATATATACAGAAGAAAATAGTCGTTAATCCATCTCCTTTAGTTTTGACCGTTGGAATACAGTAGCACTTGAGTAACCAAGAAGTAGCTGAACGTTTTTGCATGCTGAGCAGATAATCAGAGATGCTTTAATCAATCAGCACAGAGTTTCTTTTACCATTTCTTCTTTCAACCAACATGTCCAAGAGAAGAGCAGGCAAATTTGACTTTATAAAACAAGTTGTCTTTTATACTTTCGATGAATCAAGAAAAGGGAAGAGTTGACTTTAAAAACAAAGTAGAATCATAGACCTAATATAGAGATAGCTTTCAACTTTTTAACAAAGAGATAAAGCTAAAGCAGAGTTCACAAAAAGTTTTATATGCTTTCTGCAAGATACATATAAAGCATCAACTAAAAAGATTTGCTAAGTGGGCTTTTATCTAATTTGGGCTTTTGGAATCATCAAACATAAGAGGATTGAGAGACCATTGGGCTAACAATAAGCTGTTAGCTGTGGCAGAGAAAAGCGTTGCTGATGCTTAAGTTAATCGTCCTAAGCTGCTGACTTTATTCTTCATAGTACTCTACCTAACTTTGGTCCTGTATAATATATTTCCTCCTCATTTCTTTTTGACTTTCATGGTGTTCATGAAGCCTCATTGGAGTTAACTCCAAAACATCTTATGATGAAATTGAGCATAGGGGACTCCAAATAAAGTAGAGCCTAGCTTAAGTAAAGAAGAACGCAACTTAAGTGAAGTAAAGGACAACTTAAGTAAAGCGCACCTTGACTGAAGTGGAGTTGAGCACACCTCGACTGAGCACGAGTTGAGGGCACTACGAATATTGTCTAGTTTATTTTTTTGAGTACAATTCAACATTTTGCTTTAGTATTCCTTATATTGTAGTAGGTGAAAAGCTGATTTTCAATATCATCTTCTTTAAAGTAATGTTAGTGCATTGTTTTTAGTATTTTAAGATCATGTTTTGTGTAAAGATGAGGCTGGTTCCTAGTCATTTTATTTTAGGAGAATGGTTAAGTATTTAATGTTACTTGTTTAAAATGTAAAACTCTTGCTATATATATGAATGAAAAAACAAAGCCAAGTGTGCTTTGCTCCCTACTTTTTTGTTTGTCTTTTATTTAGTTCCATAACATGTCATTCCAACAAACCCATTCAGCCGACAAGAATTCTTACGAAATTAGACAAAGAAACATGAGGAATGCTTATTCGTTTTGTTTAAGTAATTGCATGCATGATAATTAAACATGCAAATTAGAGTTCATGGCTGTCCTTGTTCCATTACCAATGATAACCATAGGCACATGTTTAATGGTATAGTTTATATGTTTCCCTCCTTTTTCTTTTGAGTCATGTATTTTATTTATAGGTCACTTTCCGAATGACTAAAGAAATATTTCTTTTCAACTTGGTTATATCTTGATTCTTAATACAATGATATTATGAACCTGAAACTACCTTAATTTCATTAGCAAATGACATGACTTTTGTCTATTTTTCCCTAGTATTGTTGATGTTCTGCATCAAAATGTGCATAAGACCCTGAAAGGCTGTCAAAATGGTGAAAGTAAATACAAGCGTAAAAGCTGAGACAAGGAATATGGATCTTAGAATGGATACACTCGGACAAGCTAGAGGACCAAAGAAACTCCTAACATACTCTTCTAAATAAAATTTTGTACCTATTAATTAAAATAAATTATATGCTTAATACAAAAAAATTTCTATCCTTATCTCATGATATGAGTTTTGTAAATTTTAGAAATTTTTAAAGATATAATTAGGAATTTTGAGTGATTTCAAATAGGTTGGAATCACTTCAAACTATTGACTCAAACCTAAAAATTTTTTTATGTAAGTCCCTCGTTTAAAATATAACTAGTAGCTAGAATTTTCAATTAACTGAAAGTAAAACCAGTCTGGTGAGCCCCAACCCCCAAAGCTATGGCATGGTGGAATCTGCGACCCCAGCACAGGCTATAACCATTTGTTGTGCATTGTTGCCTACTGCTAGTGCTGATATGAATTCACTTACATTTGGTTTTTCACTTCTTTGACCTTGACAAAAGCAAAACCCAAATTCACATTACAAACTATTAAAGCATAACTGTATCTTATTTGATATGAAGTACCCACTTTACAAAATCTAAACCATATGAGATACGTGAAAGGCGACACTTTAAAAATACTTGATATGTGGAAATTGAAATAAAATTTTGGGACATAAAGGGAATACTCACCATTTTCAAAGTATTAAGGTAGGCCTTTGTGGCATTTTCTGCCGACCATGCAAAGGTACAGCAATTAAGCTTTAACCATTTTAGAACTGGCAAAAGTATCCGGTTTCTTTCCTCAGAAAAAGGTTTTGTTTGTGAAGCACCATATAACATATGAGGTGACAACTATCAACTTTGTATAGTATTCATTGTTAAGATTTTTATCTGACACCTGATTAGACCAAATATTAATCTAATTCAAAATATTATGTTGTTGAGAATGATAAACTCTTATTTACAAAGGGGAAACAAACCATATAGCCCTCTCAAATTGACATTGGATAAAGATATGGTCCATACTCTCAAGGCTGTGTTGGCAAAAGGGGTAGACAGATTCAACTTCCATGGGATGATTGATTAATGTTCGTTAGATGGGATGAGAATCTGTTAAGACCTTCCATTTAAACATCAAAACTTTGAAAGTTAGTTCAAGTCTCCATAACTGCTTCTAGTATAGAAGGTCATTACTTTTAGAGATGCAAGAGTCTTTTGCCAAAATTTTATAGCCAATAGCAAAAATTCCATCTTTATTACCTGACTAGTATAGCTTGTCTCTATGTCCTGATATGGAGAAGGAGCATTTACAGATCTGATTAACTGCATTCCAAGGGTAATGCGGACTGAGAGTTTGAACATTCCAAGTAGCCTTGTCGTGTAGAATAAGGTCCTCTATACTATTAACTTGTACATTGGCATCTCGCTGTACCTGCTACCAAAGGTGGTTAGTAACATTAATGGATTTCCCATCATCAATCTGCCACGTTAATCTTGAATAGATTAAACTACTCTTCTATTGGGTTGCAGAGCATTGGATTGAAAATAAAAAATTGGGATAATTGCAACAGAGTTAAGAGCTTATAAATATATATAGAAAGAAAAGTCGGAGGAAGACTCTGTATTTTTATTCAAATACTGGTTAGCTATTTGTACAGAGAGATTAACAACTTCCTTCTTATTTTAAAGCCCATTTTGTAGACTATTACAGCTTATTTAATTTTTTTTAACAGGTAACAGATAATGTTAACTAATTGAAGAGTTGCTGCTGGTCTTTATGCTAAAAATCTAGAACTAAAATGCCAACTCTTCAAACACTCCTTTTTGATATTTTTGTGACAAACACCAATGTTTCTGTATGAGGATTTCAAACCTTCCCGCAGGTAATGACTTCATGAACAAATATGCAAGTTGGTCTTCAGATATACAATTAACCAGGATAACTTGATTGCCAAAATTTTTTATTTTTGAAAACAAAATTCTATTTTTTTTGTTTTACAAAATACTTTATTAAAAATACATTATCAAACAAATTTTTTTATTTTTATTTTTTAAAAATAAAAAATTATTTTAAAAACAAAAAACCAAACAAACTCTTAACTTTTGCCTTGTTGGCCTCTCCGGCAGAAAGAAAGAAGAAGACCTTAACAAGTCCAAAAAGTTGCTAATAAGTAGGGGCGGTGTAGTACACATAAAATGGTAGAACATGTACGTACAATCGTAAAATGAAAATAAAAAGAAGATTTAAGTATACTTTTTTATTTTTGAATGATTTGAAATAACATCATATATACTTATACGGAGCAATAGTCAACTCTAATAAATAAAAAAATAAATTTTAACTAAAAGGAAATAAAAATAAATGCCACAAATTGAAATAACTAAAACAACTACAAAACATATGAAAATAAAAGATTTTGAGCTTCAAAATGACCTCAATTGGATAAACTCGAATTGCCATGTCAACAAGCTTGGAAAGAACTTTTCATTGATAGATAATAATAGCCAAAACTCTTTTCAAATCACAAGTTATAGCTATTTGAAGAATTGTCAATCATTGGATTTTATATGAATCTTACGCTTGAGTTCTTGTCAATTAATCTGATCTTATATTTTGGGTGTATTGATATCCCATATTTTGGGTCTTAAAAGATTTTCCCCAAATGTTAAAGAGAAATTAACGATGCATAAATGTGAAAAAGAAGGGTAGAAGGGGTTTCGTATGAGTATGACGTTTATAGCTATAAAATGATACTACTAGAAATGGTTGGAGGATGGAAAAAAGCATTAAAGTCGAAGCCCCTAACACAAGTCAGATATATTTTCCTTGTTTTCAGTTTTCAGTAAGCTTGAATTGAAGAGTGATTTGGGATTATCATTTGTTGGGATGTATATGGATACCTTATAAATGCCCCCAAAAACCTTTTGTCTTTTCCCCCACTCGAATCTTTCTCTACATTAAGCTCATTTTAGACTGTCTAAGTTGTTCTCTAATTTTTTTTAAATGAAAAATGTAGAGTATGAATGTTAGTAAAGAACATGTCAACGCCGGCGTTATTGATTAGAAGTCACATGTCTTAATGACTCTGCCTTTCATGGAGATAAGGAAAAAAAAAACGTTACTCTTGCATTGATACATGATAAGGAATAACGGAAGTATTAGCATCACTTTTTTGAATTCTTTTTATGCGTGTCTCTAGGTCATGGTACTTTTGAAGAAGCTTAGTGTTTAAATTTTAAAGTATCTCTTATTTATTATTTCACAAACAAATGCTTATTAGAATTTGTTGATATCAATCGTACCATTTACACTTGAGTAACATTACAATCTTCTAATAATTAATTAAATGTGAAAATATTTAAACCGGGTGATTTAAAGTGTAAAGTATTTTTGGTTTTGCACTAAAAGAAAATTGCAATAAGCATTCAGATATCATACCTTACAACCCTTTGCATGTAACATGCAAGTGCTGAATATATAAACAATATAGGCTTTTTTTACAGCCTAACATGATATTGGGTATCCTACTATCTTACTTAGGAGAGGACATTGATTGAGTTAAGTTAGATTTTGGCTAATTCAGTATCCATTCTAATTTTAACCGAGTTTTAAAATTAAAATTTATTGTCTAGATTTTGCCTAGTCTGATTTAGTATTGAACAAGGCTAGGCTAGAATCACGTGACTTTTTTTTTTTTAATTTGTTACAAAAATTATAAATAACTTTTAAATTTTTTTTATATAATTCTTTATAAAATTATATTTTATTTTTAAAAAATTAAAATTTTTATATGATTTTTTATAAAAATATTTTTTAATTTTTAATTTAAATTTTGAGTTAAGTTAAGTCAATATAATTTTTTTTTATAACTTGGCCGGTCTCTTTTTTTGTTTTTTCTTTTTTTGCACTCAATTCAACTTAATTTGATTTGATTTGATAAGGCTAAGCAGACCTAGTCTCTAGGCCCAATATACACCACTAATCTTGTGTCTTCTTCTCTGACATCAGTCCCAAACTCTTCCTTTATACACGAGGCTCATTGGAGTGTGTTTATGCTTTCTTCTATATCTCTGGACATGAAAAATGTGGACTTTGGAAGCAAGTAATAACATCTCAGCAATCAACACTCCCGTTACTGATTAGAAATTACAGGTATTAATGTGTGTTCCATCGGTTAATTTCATAGAGGTTAGGAAAAAAAATAAAAATGTCCTCTTGCATTGATACATGATACAGAATAACGAAAGTGAACATGAATGTATTTGGTCCTAAAAAAACAAAAAGTACCATTACAATGCATTTGAGTAACAGTGACGCCATAGTTGTTTAATAGCTTCTTTGTTTAATATGCAAAAGATAAATTTGTCACAATCAAGCCTTGCATCGAGAGTTATAGTTTGACATTCCATTAAAAAGAAAAAAGCCATAGTTTCACCATTAATTGATTATCTCTAAATCATTCTCTGAATCAAAAGCTATAATGGTTAGTCAAGAGTCAAGACATTATCTTCTTTGATCATCTTAGACGCTGAGCAATGGAGTTCGAACACGATAAAAGTTCATGACTGCCAATTTCTTATATGTAAAATTGTTAGAATAAAAATGGAACTTTTATTAATAACTTGTCTCTTTATTGAAAAAACCAATGCTTCACTAAAATCTGAAGATTCCAATTAAAAAGGAAAATCAGAAGGTTCCAGATAATTCAACCTGAAAGTTATGTCTTTTCTTTCAAGATCAGCAATAGAATCTTCGTTGGCAAATAAAAAAAAAAGAAATGTAGAATCTTCTTCTACTAAAAGCTCAACGCAGAGTGTCTAAGCTTTCTTATAAATTATGTGACAAGGAATATTTGGATTTTGGAAACAAGTAAACATCCCAACGCTCGAATATCTAATTAGAAGTCACAGGTTTTGATGAGTGTTCCTTTGACTAACTTCAAGGGGATAGAAAAATAAAGTTAACTATGGCTATGATGCTTGATACAGAGTAACGGAAGTATTAGCAGCAGTATTTTTTTGAATTCTTTCTACGTGTGCTTTTAGGATTTGGTAATTTTGTAGAAAGGAAATTCAGTTTTTAAATTATAAAATATTTTTTGCTTGTTCTGTCACAACAGACGCTTGCTAAAGTGTGTTGACATTTCAGTTGCTTTTAATAGTATACAATTTGCAGTTAAGTAACGTCACAATTTTATATCAAATCAAAAAAGTAATAATTAAACAGGTATTCTGACATGTAAAGTGTTTTAGGCTTTGTACCCAAAAAAAAAAATCTCTACCAAGATATTCAAATTATACAGTAATTTTTTATTATAAAAATATATTGTTACATTATAAAAACAAAAGTGTTATGTAAATAATATAATAATGAATAGAATATTATTCGCATGAAAATAATATTAGGAAAGTCATACTTTAAAGTCTTCAGTCAGAACTCAGAAGCGGGAACGTTTAGGAAACAAAGCAACTGGAATTTCCAACGATTTAGTTATTGACCTTTGATTTGAGACGAAGAAAACGAAAGTGGTGACTCCTGAAATTATTAAATAATTAATAATAGTGTTTGAATGATAGCTCTTTATTTAGTTATACATCATTTATAATATAATAATATTAGATGTTTTTTCATCAAGAATAATTAAAAGTAATAACTTGTTAAAAATGTGATAAAAAAAAGTATACAATCCTCTTTCAATTTTTTAAAAAGAAAATTCTTATACACAGGCGAAAAATTTTGACAACGAAGCAGTCTATTTCTCAGATATTTATTTGGAGCACACTATAAAAACTAAATTTACTGATATAATTAAATGATATTAAATGAAGTTAAGATGATTTTAATTTTAAACATGCATGTCTATGTATGATTGATATCTAGTAATACCTAATGTATCATTTTATTTTCTATATATAAATGCTGAAATTGGGAATTCAAAATGTGGTACTGGTTACATGACATGTAGATGATGGAGTAGTTTAAATGAAATTGTATCGTAATTTTAATATTTCTGAAATTTCAAATTTTGAGCATGGAAATAAGAAAGTGCGTGGCTCTTTCCTGATTGAGTCTTGTAAGTAGGGCCATTTGGTGGCCGTCTCGAGTACGCATTTAGTAGTCAACAGCCACTTCTTTTCTTTTGTATTTCATGTGTGGAAGGATAGAATCTTGCTTTTAGGTCTCTTTTTCCCCAAAAATCAAAATGAATGGTAATAGGAGTCGCGTCTATCATTTTCCTCTCCTGTACTTAATCAACGTCTCCCTTTACCCAAAGCTGTGATAAATTCTGAAGCGAGGCCAGCAACCATAAACCTTGGAGTTTACAATGGAAGCCCATATCTTGTTTCTTACCATCATTACCATCTCCTCCTTCCTTGCCACTTTGCCAAAATCCCTCTGTCAGCCAGATGAACCATACTTGGCTTGCCAGCGCCCATTCAATTGTGGAACACTGCATGATGTTGGTTATCCTTTCTGGTCAGGTGATCAATCCCGTTATTGTGGCAGCGAAGGGTTCCAGCTCAATTGTCCGGAAAATGAATATGGATTCCCTTCAATTCGGATCGACTCGCAGACTTTCAATGTCACACGGATTGACCCACTCGCTTACGACATGACAATTGTGCGAACAGACCTTGTCTATGACGATTGTTCTTCACATTTGAAGAACATTTCCTTGGGTAATCTGTTCAGTTATGAACCAAATGTTAAGAACGTGACCCTATTCTACGACTGTCGCCAAAACATTTCGATTGGCGGAAACAACTTCACATGCCAGCCTGTGCCTTACTCTAATTCTCATAACTTTGTTTTCTATGGGGAAGAAGACGATGGTCTCTTGAGGCAATTCTCTGAACTTAACAAGTGTGAGCGTCGTATTCTAGTGCCGGTTTCATATGATACAATTCTGTATCCTCAAGATGGTATCAAAACCCTTAATGGAGCTCTGCCTCATGGGTTTGATGTGAAGTATACTGTAGACGCGACTCGTTGCAAAAAATGCTTGGAATCTGGAGGAATGTGTGGGAGTAATGATCAGTCTCAATTTACCTGTCATTGCCAAGATGGACCTCATGCCCTTGACTGCTCTGATTCTTCCAGTATGCGCTTTCTCCCTCCCTCCCCCATTTTATTATATCCGCATTTTCCTTCATTACTTTCCAAATTTATGTTTTGCTATACTGCACCTGCTCATAATGATAGCTTGATTATTGCATATTAGTTTAGAGATGGGTTTTTTTAGGGGGAAAATAAAAAGATTGATGCAATTTGATTGCCTTCGGTAGGATGAAGGGGAAACGCCTAATTGCTTGTTTCTGATACAGCCATCATAGAAGTAAAAGCCCTTCCCGTTCAGCAAAACAGAGGTGTTGGCTGTGTTAAAACTCAAATACTTAATTGCTTGAGTTTTTTTCTAAAAGAAAATTTCAGTTAAAAATTTTAAATTATACACAAAAAAAATAGAGTTAAGAACTTAAAATAAAAACTTTTGACATTGAGTTTTTTTTTTAAATAATTTTAAATTTTAAAATTTTTTAATATAAAAATTTTTAATTTGAGGTTAAGTATACATTTTTTTTTCCGTGACACGATGGAATGTGATAACTCATACTTCAACACCCTAGTTCTTGTTGAGGCCTGCTAGTAGTCCTCCATTTCTTCTCAAAATGCAATAATTTAGGGTCACCCGTGAATAGCTGTGCTTACCCCGCTCGGCAAGGGGGAAAGGGGAAGGAAAAAATAAAGTTTGGAGAGAATTTTAATTTTATTCCTATAATTATTATTTAATATTTTTTAATAATTATTACTTAATTATTAAAAGCAAGGATATTATGGATATTTTTTATTTACAAAAATCACAATTTTTCTTTTTCTTTTTCTTTACATACTTAATTTTTTGAGTATCAAACAAGTTATATTTTGGGACATTAATGGTATGTCATAGGTTTATTACATAAAAAATTGAAAAAATTATAATTTAGGAGTTTAAATTAGAAATATTTATATTGAAAGATTTTTAATTTTAAGATTATTTTAAAAATTTAAGAACTAAAAATTTAAATTACACAAAAAAATTATAATTTAAGATCTTAAATTTAATTTTTTTTTATTTTTAAATATTTTAAAATTTAAAATTTTTAATATAAATAATTTTAATTTAAGCTTCACATACTATAATTTTCTCTGAAAAAATTTTATGGCAATTTAGTTTCTTGACCTGAGCAATGAGCATATAGAAAGGACATAGTCGTTGACTGGTAATTTTCCTAGTCTTCTATTGCTCTTTCCAGGACGGCCCTCCAGGTATTGGCTTGTGCCTTCATTTGAAAAGATGTCATGTCTACCTTTAAACGGCTCAAGGAACGTCCCCCACAATGAGCTGCTTCTTATGGATTGATTTGACATTTCTTTTCTTAAATTTCCTTCTTTTTTTGTGTTCTTTTCTTAACAATATATTTTTAATCATTTTTCGTTCACCATTCATACTTGTTTGAATATTTGTTGTTAGATAGCATTTGCCACGATATAAGCCTTTCTATTGTTGTGCATAAATGCATAAATTATGAACAACTTTCCTTGATAAACATACTAATTCACCCTTTGTTCTTATCTTCCCTTCGTATTACCTTCGTCCATGGTCTGCAATTAAGATTAGGATGTTTAGAGCCCATGATAAATGTACGAGTCAACTTGGATTCTAACTCAGCTCAAAATTGAAGTTCTATTTGCCGTGTTTGTGGGGGCTAGGCAGTTGCTTGATTGAACCATTTATAAGAAGATTAGTGTAATAATTAATAAAACAGCATAAAGGCGTTTATCAGAAGTGACCCAGCCAAGATTATAGAATAAGGACAATTATTGGTTTGGGAACCACTTCATCTTGAGGGTATTTTGGAGATTTTACATGTCAACACAGTAGTTGCGTTGACTTGCAAGTCTTCTATTTCCTTCTTTTGGGTCCAACACGTCTTCTTTATCTTACACCTCATTTCTTCCTTTCTTATATTTCTTAAACCCTCTCACTTGGCAATTTCTCTCTAAATTGATTTCTGAAGAGGACAGTTTATGTGTTACCCTACAGTCTCATTGTGATGTCACCATTACTAAGGATGATGGTAGCTTCGCTCCTAATATTTGGGTTCTGTGTAGTCTAATTAGAACTACAACAGATGGAGTTTCCATACTTCTATTGCAAGATAATGAACCTAATTTACAATGAGATTTAACTTTTGCCTTGTAGGCCCCTCCCACCACAATAGAAAGAAGAAAACCTCAAGTCCACAAAGATGCTAATAATAATAAGTTCAGGAAAACAAATATGTTAGATTGGGATTTAGCCTGCTTTTCGTTGATTAAAGAGTCAATCTATATCTTGTCGCTTAGACTTTCCTCTTCATCTTATTGATAAATTCGCTAGCTTATTGAGAATGAATTACACTGAAATTTTAAAGATAGGGTTAATTTTGAAAAGGATTGCACCTGAAATTGCTAGTACTTTGAAAAATGTGGTGGACACTGGATTTGAAAAATATAAGTTCCTTTGCTTCTGTAAGGATAAACCTCACTCAAAAGTTGTGGTAATGGCCATGCATGAGATATCCGCATGTCTTAATTTCCCCATGGCTAAAATGGAAAAAAATTTGATATCTGCATCTTTCATTTTGTTCTTTCTTCATATCCAGTTTCTATTGAGTCTCTAACCCCTCTTTGCTTTCTGTGTATTGTTGCAGGACATCGAATAATAAAAAAAGTCGTCGTAGGTAATAGATCTGCTTTTAGTTTTCTTTTTAACTTACCTTGTGTTGCATCATAATAGTTTCTTTGACAATTATATTAATTGAAACTCATTACCATTCTGCTTGGAACCCAAGGTGTTGTATCTTCTTCAATCAGTGTGATTCTTATGATTGTTCTCTTTTATTTCTTTCAGTGCCCAAATAAAAAAAAGGTGATGATCATGGATTGGGTTTATTAAAAAAAGGGCCAAACTTGTTTTAAAAATAATGATAAAGCTAGGTCTGAACTTGGGCCTGGGCCAGTTTTTATTTTTTACTATTTTCTGAGTTAAACACAGCTAAAAAAAATTCAAACAAGCCCATTTAGCATGTTTGCTCTTTTGATATTATTTTGCTTGTCAACTGCCTCCTTTAATAGTTAGGCATTCTTTTTTCTTCAAAAACATTGAAGAAAAAGATATATTCTAAAAATTCAAAAATGAAAAGATTAAATCAATTTGTAAAACAACATTTAATATTTTTAAATAGGATTTAACCATGAACACTACCCACATTTATATTTATCAAACTTATTTTTCAATAAATAATATAATACGTACTATCTATATTATTTCAGAGTTTTTTTTTTTGCCAGCAGAACATAATAATTATCCACCATTTGTGGATACAATTGATCTTTATTTAATTTGTCTTACTTTAACATGTGATTATATTATTTTCACCTTTGCTATGCATGGTTTAGTATTCAAGTTTTAATTATAATAATATTAATACTGAAAATTGTGTTCTTCCTTCAAATTGTATTAATAATTAATTCTTGAATTCCATTCATGAAGAAAGGATAAACTGGAAGGAAGGAAAGTTAAGAGAAATCCAAATAGAATTTTAAAATGTTAGTTTAAAATAATTTAAAAATTATTTCGATACCTTGAGTTTAGTCCATTTTATATTTGGACTTTTTAAAAATTGGTCTATATTTTTCAACTATTTTTTAGGACTCAAATCTATTTTTATTTAGGCCAATCTTATTGAGTCAAATTAGCTTGCTAGTTGTGATTAGGTTTAAAATGCACCCAATTGGAGGAGTAATCTTAAATATACAACAAAATAGCACCATTTGAATTAGCAGTTATATAGATTTAAATATAGTCAGATGTCAAATTTTTTCATTATAAGATCATAATATTTTTTTCTCATTTATTTTATTAGACGTAATTTTCAAGGATCCTGACCTCATATTGTATTGTAGAAATTGAGAAATCTATCATATTTCCTATTTAATAATTTACCTATTACATGTGATAGGTTTTACGATTGGAGTAACTGGAGCACTGCTAATATGTATTACTATTTTCTGCTGTAAAATCAAATCATTGAGACAAAAAATAGAATACTGGAAGACATCTAAGGTTGACCAAAATATGGAGGCCTTCATTAGAAACCATGGACCTCTAGCTCTCATAAGATATAAATTTGCATATGTGAAGAAAATGACCAATTCTTTTGAAGTCAAATTGGGACAAGGTGGTTATGGTGCTGTATATAAAGGAAAGCTACTCAATGGCTGCCTTGTAGTTGTAAAGATATTGAAGCCATCCAAAGGGAATGGAGAAGAATTTATCAATGAGGTTGCCAGCATCAGTAAAACTTCCCATGTTAATGTTGTCACCCTTCTTGGGTTTTGTTTGGAAGGGAGGAAAAAGGCTCTCATCTATGAATTTATGGCCAATGGATCCCTTGAAAAGTTTATTTCTAACGAAGTAGATAAAACTACTCCATCCTTGACTTGGGAAAATTTGTACCAAATTGCAATTGGGACCGCTCGAGGCCTTGAATACTTGCATAGAGGATGCAATACTCAAATTCTACATTTTGATATAAAGCCACATAACATCCTTTTAGATGAAAACTTTTGTCCCAAGATTTCAGATTTTGGGCTTGCTAAGCTTTGTCCCAGAAAAGAAAGCATCATTTCAATTTCAGAAGCTAGAGGGACTATAGGATATCTTGCTCCAGAAGTCTGGAATAGAAATGTAGGAAGAGTTTCACATAAGTCTGATGTTTATAGCTATGGAATGATGCTATTAGATATAGTTGGAGGGCGAAAGAACATGAATACTGAAGCTAATTGCACAACTGAGATTTATTTTCCGGATTGGATTTACGATAAACTTGAGCAAGGTAGTGATTTGGGACATCATGGGGTGAACACCATGGAGGAAAACGATATTGTAAAGAGAATGACCATTGTGGGTTTGTGGTGCACTCAAACATTTCCAACTCAAAGACCTACAATAAGTAGAGTGATTGACATGTTAGAAGAAAGCTTAGATTCACTAGAAATGCCACCAAAGCCTATCATGTCTTCCCCTACAAGATTAGAACTAGAATCTTCCACCACTACCAATACCATGACATATTAGTGTAGTGTGTTTATTGCCTTCTTAGATTTTGAATCTTTAAAGCTCTTCCCAAATGCTACAAAGACACTGGCAATTCAGAAATGTGGAAAAGAAGTGTTGGAGGGTTTTACAGATGTATGGCATTTATAGTTATGAAATGATGTTGCTAAAAATGAATGGAAGAAAACAAAAAAGCATTAAGCCCCTAAAACAAGTGAGATATAGGGCTTATTTGATTCTGTTTTGGTTTTAATATTTTCAAATAGATGTTTTTTAGAACAAATTTTAAAAACAAAAAGAAATTAAAAAATTTGTTTGAATTATGATTATGAAAAATCACTGTTTTTCATTTTTTTTCCCTGATTTTGCATAACAGAAGTTATAAAACATCTAAAAAAATGTTCTGATTTTTTTGTTTCCAAAAACATAATTCTATTTTTTTATTTTACAAAACACTTCATTAAAAACAAGTTATCAAACAATTTTTTTTTTGCTCTTAAAAACAAAAAACTATTCTAGAAATAGGAAATCTAACAAGCCCATACTTTCCATATTGGATATTCAATTTTCCATAAGGCTGAGTTGAATAGTGATTGAGGATTATTTGTTCAAAGGTATATACTTTCCATATTGGATTTTCAATTTTCCATATTATTTGTTGAATACTTTACATATATGGAGTCCTTATAAATGCCTCCAAAGCTATATATGTCTTCACCACCTGAATCTTCCTCGACTAAGCTCATTCTGTAGGGCTTATCTCTAAATTTTATTTTAGACAAAAAATGTAGATCATGAATGTGAGTAGGAACATGTCAACATTGGCATTATTGATTAGCACTCAGATGTTTTTAATTAGTGTGCCACTGATTAATTTCATAGAGATGGGGGAAAAAATGGTGACTTTTGCTTTGATACATGATACAGGGAAAATTAGCATCACTATTTTGTGCTCTTTGTATGTGTGTCTTTAGGATGTCGCACTTTTGCAGAAGGTAAATTTAGTATTTCAATTCTAAAGTATCTCTTAATTATTTCACAAACAAATGCTCATTAAAATTTAATTTGTTGGTATCACACAATTTGCACGTAGTAACATTACAATCTCCTAAAATTAACTGTAGTATATTTAAGCCGGAAATTATGAAGCGTGAAGTGCTTTTGGTCATGTACTAAAGTATGGATAAGTTTAGATGCTTCTGTCCTCATCAAATTTATGCTGACACTTGTGCCACCAAATCATTATGGCACCATGTCACCACCCTTACAATGCAAGTATGGATATGTTTAGATTCCTCTGCTGCGTAACATCCTAATCTGGTTAGACGGGATGTTAGGTTTGCTTTGAGGAAACTAATTCCTTAAATCTCCTCTGATAAGTTAGGTAAATCATGGTTTCTTTGACAAAGGGAATTGATTGGTTAGCAAATTCTAGTCTATAATTTAGGACAGATTTAAAATAAGGCATGTTTGTGTTTAATATTTGTCATGTACCATATTTTAAATTATATCTAAACAAATTAAATTTTAAGTGCGTTCTTTAGTGCAGATTAAAAAAATTAAGTACACTGATATAATTTGTAATGACATCTCATTGTACTAGTAATAGCTCTTGAAGTGTGATAATGATGTCTAATTTGCTAATTATTAGCACCTTGTGTTGTTATTAGTACTTTGAAGTGCAAGTTATCTGTATGATGAAAAGTCATTACTAATTGCACTCTCAAAATACTAGTAAATACACATTATTACCATCAGTGGCAAGTTACCAGCACATTAGCGAAAAGTTACTAGCACAATTCAAATTTGTTCACTTAATTTCTGAATGTGCACCGTAAAATCCACCTAAATTTTTTTGTGTTGTCATACCTTGTCAAGGTTCTCAGCTCTAATGCTGGAATATTATCATACAGGCCAGACTTTTTTGAATAATGACTTTTGAAGTCTCTCTTATCATTTACTTGCCTCGCTGCTCTTTTTCAAATTTTATCTCCTAAGTATATATCGTACATAAGATTACCGTCAGATATCTAGTTACATAAACCATTAACTAAATCTCACATATGAATATATTTATTTAACAACATGAATTTCAATATTCTAAATACATACACAAACATTAAACATAAACACTTAAAAAACAAATTCTTATTACAAGTGGCAGCCAAGTACTGTGTACTCTGCACCACCCCCCCCCCCCCCCCCAAAAAAAACTTTGAAAGGATGCTTTTCTGGTTCCAGCGAAGAATAAATCCCTGACAGAACTTATAAATTGGCATGCCTCAATCTGAGAAGTATGACATTTTTTGAACATGTAACCACATAGCATTATGAACACTGGTTGAAGTTGAAAATTATTATTGGGAAACAACCCAAGAAGCTTCCAGTCACAAAGTTGCATCATTGACTTCAGTACTACAGAAAGAAGACCTCCAACTATATAGCATTATCAATGTTTTATAACTCCTCTTTGCTCATTGTTGCAGGAAATTCAGGGCCTTGTATGAGGAACAAAGTAATAATAGGTCATAGATCGAGTTTACTGCTACATAATTTTGTTCACAATTTTGTGCAGTATTTATTACATTTCAATTCAATACCCTATATTAATTGCTATTTCTTACCGTATTTCATACTTCCCTGTTGCTGGTGCTCCTTTGGCTGGGTTTTTTTCATTAGATTATTGCTTTCTATCTATCCGAACCAAAAAGAAAGTATTGAAGGGAAGACAGTAAGCGTAAATAAATGACCAACAGACTGTAGAGCCATATAAATTGGCTTATTTACACATTTAAATAAAGCCTGATTGTAATAGTCCTTCTGTCATTTAGTTTGAACCTTTTTTCTCATCATAAGCGCATATTGTAATATGAAAATTAAAGGATGTGTGATATTCCTTAGCCAATGATTACCTACTATACATTCTCGGTGTCATCATGGGTGCAGCAACTGTAGCACTTTTAGTTTGCTGTTGCATATGCAAATTTTGGAAGACAACCAAGGCTGATAAAGAAATCAAGGCCCTTATAAGAAATCATGGACCTCTGGCCCTCTGAATATGTAAATTCTCGGGTGTCAAGAAAATGACCAAATCCTTTTAAGTTAAACTGGGACAAGGATTATGGCTCTGTATATAAAGGAGGGCTACTCAGTGGCTGCCCTGTGGCTGTGAAGATATTGACTGCATCCAAAGGGGATGGCCAAGACTTTATCAACGAGGTAGCTAGCATCAGTAGAACTTCCCATGTTAATGTTGTCACCCTTCTTGGGTTCTGTTTGGGAGGAAGAAAAAAGGCTATCATCTATGAATTCATGTCCAGTGGATCCTTGACAAGATCATTCGCAACAAGGAAGATGAAACTAGTCCATCCTTAAGTTGGGAAAATTTGTACCAAATTGCAATTGGGATGGCTTGAGAACTTGCACAGGGGATGCAACACTCAGATTCTACATTTTGACATAAAGCCACATAACATCCTTTTGGATGAAAACTTTTGCCTCAAGATCTCAGATTTTGAGCTTGCTAAGTTTTGCCCCTAGAAAGCATCATTTCAATTTTGGATGTTAGAGGAACCATAGGATATCTAGCACCAGAAGTTTGGAACAGAAATTTTTGAGCAATTTCACATAAGTCTGATTTTATGGCTATGGGATGTTGCTGTTAGACAAGGTTGGAGGGCAAAAAAACATGAATGCCGAAGCTAGTTTCACAAGTGAGACATATTTTCCAGATTGGATATATAGTAAACTTGAGCAGGACAGCAGTTTGGGACCTGATGGGATGATTACCACAGAGGAACATGTTATTGCAAAAAGAATGATTAAGGTGGGTTTGTGGTGCATTCAAACATTTCCAACTAAAAGACCTACAATGAGTAGAGTGATTGAAATGTTAGAAGGAAGCCTAGATTCACTGAAAATACCTCCAAAGCCTGTCATGTCTTCCCCTTCAAGAACAGAAGTAGAATTTTCCACTGCCATTACATATTAGTGCAGTGTGTCTATTGTCATCATCCCAGATTTTGGACCTTGGAAGCTCTGCCCTAGATGCTAGCAACCTAGCACCAGATGTGTGGAATAGAAATTTTGAAGGGGTTTTGCATCAATGCGATGTTTATAGCTGTATAGCTCTTCCCCTTCCATTTGTATTGACTCTGACCCATACGCTTACACCCTGAAAGATGTAGATCATGAAGGAAAGTAAAGAATATGTCAACCCCGTCATTATTGACACTCGCGTGTCTATATGAAACAGAGCAACAGAAGAATTGGCATCATTATCTTGTGTTCTTTCTTTTTCTGTGTGTCTTTAGGATCTGGTATTTTAAAGAACGTAAATTTAGTGTTTCAATTTTGAGGTTTTTTTCACAAACAATTGCTTATTAAAATTTGTTGATATCATGCAATTTGCACTTACATAACGTCACAATCTTCTATCAAATTAATCGTGACATTTAAATAGGGTATTCTGAAGCGAATAATGCTTTTGGTATTGTACTAAAAAAATTGCTATCACCATTCTGTTAGTAGGCACCACCCTTTCACATTTAACATACAAGTGGTGATCTATGAACATGGGTAAATTATATTTGGGTACTCTTTGGTTTGACTTGTTTGGTATTTTGTGGTTTAAAAAACTAGCATTTGGATGGTTTGTTGTTTAAACCATTAGCACATTACTATCATATAATTTTATTTTGTTATTTTCTAGACAAAAAATGACATGTGCAAGTCACATAACTCTTGAAATATTCTAATTTGGCAGAATTTGATCTTTGAAAAATATAATTCCAAATTGTTCCAATTCTTCCAGACTGAATGAAATTAGAGATTTCATAGGAAATTAAGAATTTGGGCAAATTTTGGAGAAGATATCATGTTATATATGTTGAATTTGAAATTTTGATTATTCAAAAAAGGAATTCCCATCTTCACCATGTGATTGAGGATAAAATTTGGCATTTTGTTTAGGGGGAATTTGGAAGAAAATATTGTATTGTATATGTCAAACGTGGAATTTCAGTGGTCAAGAAAAAAATTTTCAATCTTCAATACATAGATAATTAGAAATTGCATAAAGAAATTAAACATTTATGACAAATTTGAGATAAAATTAAGGATTCTATTTTATTTTATTATGAACAAAATTTGGAAGATATTATATTGTGTGTGTCAAATTTAGAATTTTAAATAATTAAGGAGGCATTTTTAAATTTCAATACATAAAAAATTAGAAGTGTCATAAAGAAATTAAGCCTTTAGAGTTTACTTTAACAGATTTTATCCAAAAGATAACATAATAAAACCACAAAACATTAATATACTAATAAACCTCAGGTTACCCAAATTCAAATTATTAAATTACTAAATAAAAAAAACTATAAAATACCAAAGATTCTTTTACTCTAAAGTTGAAATATTATAAGCTTTTGCATCTATGTTTATGAAAAATGGACTAAATCAGCCAACCAAATTAAAAAATCAATAAACTAATTATAGAATTAGTTTATTTGACTTTTAAGACCAATAAAAAAAATGATCTAAGAGCAGGCCAAATGAGTCATAAACTAGTAAAACAGTTGATTTGGCATTAATTCGATAAAAAAACTAGTCTTTTTTTGTTTTTATTTAAAATAAAATTTTAATATTCTATAATAAAAATTTATAGAGTCATCTCAACTTATTTTACATGAATTCATTGTTATATAAAAATATTTTTTATATTTTTAAATATTTACATCTAATTTAATTATAAAATTATATATATTTATACTTTTTTATATGTATTTATCAAAATAATTTAACTTTAATTCAACGATAATTGAACCGTTAAATCTTAAAACAGTTTTTATTCTAATTCAATATGTGATCCAATTTTTAAACCATTCATAACTAACTATTGTAGGGACAACTAAATTTCTCAATTTGTCATCAAATGTCGTGTCATGTTTGGTGTTCAATTTTTGTTTTAAAATTTTTTATAGCCTCACAGCTGACATTAATGATGATTTAGGCCTGGATTTGAGCCATTGGAACACATAACGAGGGGGCTTCCTTCTTTCTTCCATGGCCAGTTTTTTGCTTTTTTTTTTTTACTTTCTTTTATCTTGAGTGGAAATCCTCTTAACGTAGGTGTTAAATTGATATTGTTAATTTATAAGAAAGGAAAGAAAAAAAGAGGGAGGTAGGTAAAAAAAGAGATGTGATGGGTCTAGTATTATATAATATATTACTAAATATAAGATAATATTATCACATGTAGCATCAATCAAATATTGTATAATTATATAATTTTATTAATTTTTATCTTATATAATATTCCAAATAAATATTTATTTGTTAAATGTAAAAAATCTAGATATGATGGTGGGGTCCATGCATTTTTCCTTGTTTTTATGTTATGTATATGACAGCATTTAATGTGTTAACATTAACACTTGTCATGCAAATGAATTACTATAAAAATCATAGTGAGATAATTTTTTTAAAAAATTTAATATATAAACCATCCTAATATGAATATTAATATCTTAATTGTTCATTAAAGAATATATTTAATAAACTTAAATTAAAAACGTTTAATAATTAAAAAAATACTAATAATCTGAGGCATTACTTTGAATAATTTTAAAGAAATAATCAAATTATAAGAGTTTTTGCTTAAACATTTATTTTTAAAATACTAATATTCAAAACATTATTTATAATAAATATAATTAGTTAATTGATTTTAGATAATTTGTTGGAGTATAAATTCATTTTAGGTTGTTGATTTTGAAGTTATATTTTTGCATTGACGTTTATAATGTGATTGAATTCTTCAATTTATGCATAAATTGTAGGGAATTTCAAAATTTTGAAATCTTTGATATATAATTCTTGTAAAAAAATTTTAATATTGAATGTTAGGTCAAATAATAATAACTTTAGAGGTTGTGGACTACGTTATAGCAGGTAATGATTTTTGCAAAAGCAATAGCTTATATATTTTTGCATGTTTCTACATGTAGCCCCTCTTGTAGGAATCCAAATGGATAGGAAACATTATACGTATATATACACAAAGAGAAAAATTTATAATGGCAATCAGAGCGTCATGTTTGAGTGTGACAAACCCAAAGAGATGAAGATTGATGAAAAAATTACTTTACAGAGGTTGAAAGACCTAATTCATGAGAAATTAAAAATTTTCCTCAAACCAGTTGGTGGTTCAAGTTATTTAAAGGCTTCCAAAAACATTATATCTAAAGGTGTACAAGAAGTTATACTTGGAAGATGATTGTGATATTGAGTTGATGCTTTATGCTTACTCACAAAATGCCTTTCAATTAAAGTTATACAGTTGAATGTAGAGATATCAAACACCCAAATTGGTTTTAACGTAAAAATTCAATGAACAAGGGATTGCATTATGTCCACACTTCTGTCCTAAAGTTTTATTATGCATACTCAAATGTTAATGTTGCATTAGACAATGGATTCATCCTATAAGCAGTGTTATTAGTTACATGGTAAATTTTAAAATAATTATCACAATTTTTTATTCTTCTAAATTCATTTTATTCAAACATTTATACTAAAAAATCTTTTATAGGATGATAAAGTGGTGTGCCTCTGTATATATGTTGACAAATAATCAACCATGGTTTGACCTTGAAGAGACTATATTTGTAGAGATATGATGTTATAATCACAAGTTATGAAACTTAAACAAAAAGTAAGGAAATTTTGAGAAGCAGAGCTTAGTTTGCTCTATTTCATTTGTTAATTTATAAAAGAACTATCATAACTTGATTAAGCAACATTTAATGTTTAACTATTCTCCTAAAAACTAAAATCATGATCCTCAAAACCTGAAAACAATAACTGATACTACGAATGCCATAATTACTCAACTTTTTTCCTGCTAACATAATGGGTTCTGCTGAAAAAGTGAAAATAGACAAAATAAAAAAGTTGCGCCCAACTTCTCAAAAGTTGTGCTCAACTACATTTTAGACACTTAACTCAACTTCAGGCCCTCTCCTAAACTTTACTAGAGATGCAGTTCCTTAACTCATCATCACTTAACTTGCCTGAGTGAACTCTACTCAACTTTATTTAATTTAATTTGAGTGCACTCAACTATAACTTCAAACTAATTTTTAGAGTTAAGTTCATATGAATGCTTTTTCTTAACTCCTTAACTCTAATATTTTCTTCTTTAACTTCAAAATTAGCTTAAAAAAATCCACCTTGATATAAGTGCTGGATTCAAAGTTGAGCTTTTCTCTTAAAGCTATAAACTTGTTTTTTTGCAAGCCTTTGGTGAAAATATCAGACACTTAATCTTCTGTATTGCAATGGAGGAACTAAACTTTATTTTCTTTCACGGCTTCTCTAATTGCGTGATACTTGATCTTGATGTGTTTTATCCTTCCATGGAATACAGGATCTTTTATCATAGCTACAGTTTACTTGTTATCACATAAGATCTTTGTGGCACCACTTTGAGGCATACTCAAGTCATCTAGCATCTTCCTCAACCATAATGCTTGGTCTATAGTAGTTGAAGTTATGATGTATTATGCTTCAGTTGTTGATTGGGAGATGATTCCTTGCTTTTTAAACTCTAGCATAAATTTCTAAGTCCAAGAGCGAAGCAATAAGGAGCCAACCTAATCATTGTTTGTGAAACCTATCAAGTTGACACTATAGATCTTTTATAAAATATACAAAACTCCAACGATCCTTGAATATACTTCAGTACTTGCTTGGTAGTTAAGAGATGGTTTTTAGTTGAAACACTCATGAATCTTGCCAAAACACTTATGTCATACATTATGTAGGGTTTGGTGATAGAAATGTATAGAAATGACCCAACCAGATTTCAACAAATTGAAGCATCTATCAAACTTGACCCATTACTTTGCCTAACTTACTTCTTGAACTACTAGTGTGTTCACAATCTTGATCTTACCTAGGCTAAATTTCCTTAAAGCATCCATAGCACATTTCTTTTAAGAAATAAAAATACCTTGGGATGATTGCTTCACTTCATTTCTTAGAAAATAGGGCATACTTCCCAGGTCGTTCATCTTAAACACTTCTTTCATTTATCTTTTGAACAAGTTAAGTGACTTAAGATCGCTTCTAGTCATTAATAGATCATCAACATAAACGAAGACAATGAGAATTTCATCCTTATATTTTTGGGTATATAAGGTAGCTTCATTATAGCTCCTTCTGAACCCTAAATCTATTTAAAAAAATTGTTAATTTTAGCATACTAAAGCCATAAAGAGCTTTTTCAATCGGTACACTTGATTGTTATCTTGTGAGAAACCTTCTTGCTATTTAACATAAATTTCTTCCTTTAGAACTTTATTCAGGAAGGCTAATTTGACATCAAGTTAGATTATCTTTTAGCCTTGTTGAGCTATAATTAAGAGAAGTAGTGTAATGGTATTAAATATTGTGATTGGAGCAAAGGTTTCAATGAATTCTATTACTAGTATTTGTGCATAACCCTTCACAACCAACATTACTTTGTGCTTGTTTATAGTGCCATCAAAATTCAACTTGAGTATAAAAACCCATTTTGTGCCAATCATGTGTTTGTTGCTTGGTCTTGCCACCAGCAACCACGTGTGGTTCTTTTCAATCATTTTCAACTCCTCCTTCATAACAATTTTCCATTCTATTGAGTTCAAGGCATTTTAGTACTTGTGGGTTCTATAAGAGTAACATTGTATCTAGCATAAACGTATTTAAGAGTTCTTTATTCTTCTAATTGTATTGTCTTCATTAGAATTATCATATCCTAATGTGCCAACAGGTTATTCAACAACATTTTTAATGGCTAGGACGTAGTTGAAGGAAGTAGTAGCCATCTTCTTCTAATGTCAAGCTCCATGTTCATTAACCTTCACGCTTCTACTTATAATGATTTGTTATATAATAGGATGAAAAATCATACATCCTTTAGAAACATTGTTGTAGCCCATTAAAACACTAGTTTCTAATTTATAATCAAGTTTGTTCCTTTTAACTTCAAGAACATAGGTATAATATAGACTTTCAAACACCTTAAGGTGACTTACAAATGACTTTTAACTTGTCCAGGTTTCATACAGGGTCTTCTCCTTTAGGGCTTTTGTTCTAGTCAATTTTGTAAATAGACAGAGGTGTTAACAGCCTCTACCCATAGCATCATAGGCAAGTGCTTGTCAGACATGAAATATCTAGTCATATTCATGACAGATATGTTTTTCTTTTAACTTTTCAATTAGGTCTCTTATGGTGAAAAATAAAGTATAAAAAATAAAAATAAAGCTTATTAATATAAAATAAATTATTTTAGGTTATCAAAGAAAGACCAAATAATTTTAAATTAATTATAGACTTATAAATTTTTTTAAGGACTTTTTAAAATATTTTAAAGATTAAATTGAAGTACATCAAAATTTCTTAAAGCAAGAAAACAATTTTAGTTAGGGCAAAAATGAATTTATAGCCAAAGAACATCAAAATATTCTTCATTCACTTTTTCCTTTATTCTTTCTCTCGAAACACCACACTTCCAACATCTTCAACTGAACACATCTATTTCTATTTCTCAATTTTTCCTATCTCCCTTTTAATGTTGCAACTGTAAAGCTTCATCTTTCGTGCAGCCACCTTCATTAAGCTCTGACTAACCTCTAGTCACTAATGAGTTTCTGCTATCTTTAGGGATGACTGTGAACCACCATGGATGGCTAGGGGAAAAGGGAGTCTTTGGTGTTGATTTTCTTTTTCTCTTCTTATACTTTCTTCTCTTTTCTTTTGTGCTAATGGTTTTCTTCCTTCATTGTTCATTTATTTTCATTTCAATTTCCTTTCTAAAATTTTCAATGTTTCCTTTACCCTTTGTTGTTGCTGTGGCTGGACCTTCTAAGTGGGGTTTCATTATTGATCTTTCAAGTAGCAAATTAATGCTACTATCTTCAATTATCAAGCTTTATAAAAGAAGTTTTAAGCTTAATTTGAATTATAAGGCTTAGTTTGAAAAATCTAAACTTAGGGTTTGTATCTAAGATAGGAATGTATGTAAAGATTTAGGGATTTATGTATTAGATAGTATATTAGGCTATATAAATAATTATGGATGCAAGTTGAGTAGCTAAACTATTTATTTCATGTTGAACATAATTTAAGGTAATATCCAAGAGACTCATTCAACTGGGGTTCAACCTTAACTAATAGAAAATAGGGACCTTTATTATCAATCTTAATTAGTGAGTGTACAAAAAACAAAATGGCATTTTTGTTTTATTTCATGTTATATTTTTTTTAGCCCAAACTTCATTTTATGATTTACACACTCATTGTCTTAGTGAAAACAAAATCTGTGTTAACTTTAAATCAAGTGGTGTGATACAAGTATAGATGTGTATACATATTCATATGATAAAATAATAAATAAATTAATAAGCAAATAGATAATTAGAATATGGCAAAGTTATGTACATGTGGAATGCAAATGAAAAAATTGGGGAAGTGAAAGTAATGATGTGTTTAAATATATATTTGTAAGAGAAGTGTTTTATATTATTTTGTTATTCCATATTTTATGGTGACTCTATTGATGAGTAATTCATTTTATTATTTCTTTTTGATTCATTATTTTATTTTAAGTCACCTAAAATGTTATTTTTATTGGATTTTATTTTCTACTCCCATTTTAAATAAAATAATGGATGTAGATTTGGTTAAGACCTTGTAGTTGTTAGTGTTGCATATAGAATGAGTTTTGATTCTGTGATAGCATTACGATGTGATGTATCCTATGCAAGGACTTGAAATGCTAGATGTGTATTGTAAAAGCACAGAGACGTGATGTATAAAGTGTGATGGCAAGAGATAGGATGTTGTGATTTAATAGTGTAAAGGCACTTGATGGTTTGTTCCTTTCTATAATGCCCCTTTCTATGATGTTTCCTTTTTATTTAGGAAATTTGGTTTCTATTTAAGAATTTCTTATTTATTAAATAATTTCCTTTCATTTTAGTTATAAATTATAATATTGCTTAAATTTTTTTAACTACTTGATTACTAAAAACTTAAATGTATGTCTGTTTCCCTTTTGCGCACTTTGTTATTTATGTGCTTACTAAGCCAGTGGTAAGTTTATTTCTTTCTTTTATCATTTTATAAATTAGCAAGCAAAAGAGTGAGATGATTTGGAGCTTATGTGCTACCAAATATATTAAGTATGTGCTTAGTTTTGTGCATTTGGTATCAAACTTTATAATGTGGTGGTATGTAGGTGTAAGAGTAGTTTAGGGATGATAGGTATCATATCTTTTATAGGGCCCATTATGGCCACTTTGAACATGTGCATATATTGTTTATAATTTCTTGATAAAGTGTTTTGTTGAATATAACTTGATATTATTTGTATTGATGTTAGATTGAACTGTTGTACAAGTTGGGATGCCCAACTCTAGGGAAGGTGCTATTAGATTTCCAGCAAACCCTAAGTGAATTATATGATATGCATCATATTTTTGAAACATGTGAGGTATGTGAGATGGCTTAATTTATGGCATTATAATTGAGTTTAGATCTTTGAGGCTTAATAGGCTAGGCTAATTACTAGATTGGTTTAGCCTATGAGCCAGTCATGGCTAAAAAATTAGGTCATAACATTGTTCTTCCTTTCACACCATTTTGTTATGGTGTGTACGTCATGGTGAAGTGGTGATGTATACCTACTTGTTGGAAAAACTCATTAAACTAACTAAAGGTATACTTAATCCCATTGTCAGTTTCCAAGGTCAAGGTCTTGGTCTTCAATGAACATTGATTCCTTACCATTGTTTTGAACTTTTAGAACTCAGTGAACACTTGAGACTTCTACTCAAAGAAATACTCCCAACAATATCTTATATAATCATCAATAAACAAGAGGAAGTATCTACTATCATTTAAGGATAGTATGAATAAACTCTAACTTGCTAGCTACTTTTAAGATTGGATCAGTAGGAAAAGGCATTTTGGCTAACTTTTCCAACTATCATACTCCACATATTCCATTACATCCACTTACATACTACAAATTTGATACCAACTCTTTCTCTTGAAGCAATTTTAATGAAGAAAAATTAACATGTCTAAGTCTTTTATATAAAAAATTACCATTTTCTCCTAGCCCAATATAAATTAAGGGTGTACATTAACCTGTTGGCCCTGAAGGGCCCAATATAGCCTGGCATAATCGAGCTAGGTTAGGTCAGGCCACTAGCAGAGCCTTTAAACAATGGCTGCCTGACCCGACCTTATATATATACATTAAAAAAAAAGTTAGCCTTTGTTTTTATAAGCTGTGGTACAGTTTATTCCCCACTTTCCATTGCCACTGGCCTAACCCACTTAACAAATAATTGCCTTCAAGTTTTCACTTTTTAGCATTTTTAGCGTTTTCTATATTCATGCATCGAGCTTAGCCAGAAGGAGGTAGCCATTTGCAACCACTATCGAGCTCATCTTCATCTTCAACTCTTCACTTCATCCATCAACTGCTACCACCAAGATTGAGCCACGATATCCACATCTCCATGACATTCTGCTTCATCGATTTGAGATTGCCATGCACAGCACACTGTGCACAAACCACGTGTTTACACATCACAGATGTTTTGCTCCTACCATCAACATAGCTAGTAGCCACTACACGCAGCCATTATTGCAAATAGTCAAATATGTACGGTAGTCTTTCTGATCTTGTGGTTGCATGCTAATCTGTCCTTCACCATTGATTCTCTTTTTGATATGTTGTTGTGGTCTTATGGACTAGATACCTTTTGATATGTTCTTGTTAGTCTAATATAAGCTTTGATTTGTTCTTGCTAGGCTGATATAAGCTTGATCTATTCTTGCTAGGCTAATATAAGCTAAGTTAGTGTTAATAGCTTTCTTGAATAATTAGTAGCCTTATGATACTTATGATACTTGCTTTCCATATTAGATGGTTTGTAGAGAAAATGCATTGGAATTCATTTTTTTAGTAAACAATTGTTACATTTGAGGATTGAAAAAATTAGTCAGTATAAATGTGGCTATTTAACTCTTCCTATGGATATTATAGACTTTAAATTAGAAATGCACATGGGCTCCTAATAGCTTAATTTATGCATGATATGAGAGAGTTGATAGTATGAATTCCTATAGGGAGAAGTATCATCTTTTATATATGCCTTATATTATCATCTGAGTTAGTATATAAGATATTATGATATGTGAAATGATAAGATAAAGATGATAGTAAGTAATCTTCGCTAATATACAATCTTTTTTTTAAATATTTGTGCATGTTTTATTTTTTTTGTGAGTTATATTTTGTACATATTGAATTCATTACAATTTAACTTAAGCCATGGAATGCAGACAAAGAATGAAAATATTGAAGAGATGATAAATTGAAACATCAAGGAAAAAAAGTAGAATTAAAAATTAGTTTTAATTTTATGAACCAAAAACAGCACATGACCCACCAATATAGCTTTTCTTCCACCTAAGCCCTTTGTTTTTCTTCCATCTAAGCCCCCAACGTAGCTTATAAATCACACATGCCTTCAACTCTAGCACAGCATCAACATATGACCCACCACTCTCATCATTTTCTCTTTTCGATGCTTATAACTGGACTTCTCATATATCAAAATCGTATCACTATATTCATGTATGTTCACAGGAAAATTTTTTAAATTTTATTTGTTTGATTTAAAGCAAATACAAAGAAGTTAATAAAAACTCGATAAAAATTTGTTTTATTAAAAGAAATTTATCAATACATTCAATTTTATGAACTTGCCTTGATTTTTAACACAAGATATATACCCAAAAAAAATTAATGTTTTTATTCTTTTTTTATTTTTTAAGTCCTTATTGTTGTAGCTTTAATACTTCAGATTCTCTAATAGTTGATTTGCTGCTTATAGGTAATATACACTTTGGTAGAGATGGTAACTTTGGCAAAACAACACTGGATGATTACTTTTGTTTTAAGGTATGTTATTATTTTAAGTCTTTATAATATTTTCAGTAATTTATTTTTTTGGATTCTAGTTTAGAATTGAATGGTTGATGAATGATGAGTACCTTTGTTGAATATATATTTAGGAGCATTAGCTTTTGTTTTAAATGCCTTTATTTTTATCTGGAACTAGTTTTTGATTCTTGAATAATTGATTTATTAGTTATTCAAAAAATATATATTTTTGGGCTTATTAGAGTTGGTTGGGCTTGCCCTAACCCGTCTTAGCCCAATATAGCATTAGGTTTCGTTGGGCCGGATAGGGCCACGGGCACAAAAACAAGTTTGATTCCTTAATCTGGCTAGGCTTTGGGCCAATTAGATGCCTGACCCAACTTTGCCCATATACACCCCTAATATAGAATTTTCCTTTATGGTCTTCCAACTCAAGAGGGAATTTTTTTTTTGTTCATGCTAATTGAGAATATCTTTATGCTAGCAGAATCAAAGATTTCACATATTGTACTCTTGAATGATAGAGTAAATTTTTTATCAAGGAGTTATCCAAAATTGAGTAGATTTTGGCTAAACTTTAGAACAAAAAGACATCTTTTATAAGTCTTGTATCTGAAAGTGTTTGAATAACAATTGCACCTCTTTCTTTGGTGTCCACAAGCCTTTTATCTCAAGTCTAACATTAGAGGAATAAACCTTATTCAAAGTTCCGAAAGTGGTCAAGTTTTTTGTCATATAATGCATCCATCCATTATTGATTAGCCACATATTAGTGTCTACAATTGTTTTGTAACATTCTTTAACAATAGTGGTGGTAAACAACCTCCCTTTTTTAACTTCATTGTTATTAGGTACTTGTGCAAGTTGGGTTTGAGGGTGCTTATTTTGATTTTCTTTGCTTTGCAAACTATGTTAATATGACCAAACTATATTGGCAGTGAACTTTATGTCTAAACCATTAGTAGTTTTCTGCACAGTTTATCTTTTAGCACTAAGGAAATATTGGAAACTTGTCCTTCTTAAATTTTCTCTTGTTGCCTTGCCACGGCTCTTTCTTCCATTTACCCTTCTTTCCCCCATTTTGCTTCTTTGAGGCACCAAAAATTTGTGGTTTTGGCTTTTGTGCTATTAATAATACAACTTCACTGGAATTCACCTCCTATCTAAAGGCTTTTCTTTACTCCACTGCTTATTGTACATTTGTGTAATGACCTAATAAATTGGGGATTTGAAGTAATAAGGAAATTAATTAAAACATATAATTAAATATTAAAGCTAACCAAGAAAAAAAAAGGAAATGAAGACTTAAATAATTTGACCAACAAAAGAAAGATAAATAATAATATATTAATTTAAATAAACTAAAGTCTAAAATAAAATTTAATAAAGCAAGGTTGCTTTGTTACTTTCCTTTTCTTCTCTCTTTCTCTTCTCTTTATTATACGTGCTATAGATGGAAGGCTAAATCACAATTTTTCAAAAGCTTCCTCATGACTTTTACTCTTTCAAAAATTGCTCATTGATCCCTTTAAGATTTTTTTACTAAAGTATCTAGAACTCATGTGGCCCTTTTTGGCTTTCTCTCACATGCCTCCTTTCTTTTTTTTTTTTTCCCCTTTGTTTACTTCAACAAGACCAAAGCTCATTTTATCTCACTACCCTAGCCCTTCCTTTTTGTTCAATAGATCTTCAATTCATCATTGCTGTTGCTGCTGCTACCTTGAGGAAAGGACATCTCATCCTGTTACCCAATTGAGCTCAATTAGGGTGCCTTTCTGGTTTATGAAATCGAAACTCTCGTTCCTTTATTTTGGTTAGCCAATTAAAATTATAAACCATGTGGGCAACATTTCTTTTGTTTTACTTTGTCGCTTGTCTAGGCCACTTATCTTTCATCTATTGTGCTTAATCTCTTACCTATTAATGTTGCATCAAATTGTTGCTTTTTCTCTAGTTAAGTTTGCGTAGCTTGAGGCATCTTCCTCTTTCCAAAAACTCTACATCATGTTACCTCCTATTGGTGAGTGTTTCATGTGATTTCTAACTTTACTTTTCACCTCATCCCTTTTCTATTAGTTCTTTAAAAAAAAAATTCAAGTGCAACCATCCTTTGCATTTCTATAGCATCCCTTCTTAATCATGTTATGCAAAGTGCTGCATCCCCTTAAATTCTCTTGTAGTTGTTTGAGTAGGTTGGTATCTTGCATTTTCTTTTATAGTGATGGATCCTTGTGAGTCTTTAGGTTAAGAATTGGTTGAGGGATTAACTTTGTTTTTCTTGTCCTCGGTTGGCTTTTGGTTGAAAGGGTTTTAGCCCATAGCTAATTTAAATTCTTGTTCTACAATCTTATAAATAGGCCTTTTATTGCAGATTAATATAAGTAAATTGGTAATTGTGGTGTAAGTGTTCAAGTTAGTACTTGAGGTGAGGCTTATTTGCTATAAATGTTAAATGTGACCTATAAAGTAATTTTTTTTAGACTACATGCTTTATGGTTAAGCAATATGAAGCAAATTAAAAAAAAAAATTAGATGGGTTTGGTTTTTGTTTATGATGAGGTGGAATTACATCATTTTCTAAATTACCATACTCACTGCAAATGTAGGAAGATTAATCTAAATCAATATGAAGTAAAAATTAAGGTAGGATAGCACTTAAAATTAGAACTGAATTTAATAATAGATAGCCTAAAGCAAGTTGAGCAATAAAGTAATTAAATTAATTATATCAAGGGTTGAGTTGGAACTGAGGAATGTGGTAAGGGAGTAAAATTTCTTACTTCGTTTTTACAGGGCTTATTATAGTTGACACAAGGTGACTTAAATAAATGACTAGTGCTAAGAATGGAAAGTGATTTAGGTAGTAAATTAGATGAACTAAAATAGATTAACACTACTGAAAAGAATTAAATAGGTGATAGAATAATTAAAGGGAGTTAAACATTAAGATAGGCTAAACACAAGAAGTAAGAATTCAACTAGATAATAGATAAGTAAAATAAATTAAATTTTAAACTAAGACAGTACTTGCTTAAAGAAATCATTTATGGATTCTAATCAAGTAAGAATGATTGAGTAGGAAACTTAGATAAGAAATTAAGTGATGTAGTGGATTAACTAAGTTCAAGTATGACAAGCTTGTGCTAGAAGTAGAAGTAAAAAATAAGACTAAGATTTAACTCAGGGTAATTCCTATTACCTAAATTTAATAAGTTCTTGAATTGAAAGAATTGTTATGACTGTCTTAGGAAACAATTCAAATACTATGCAAAAAGGTGACAATGGATTAATAACGAAGAACTAAACATCATCTTAAAAATACTTTGAGTGGATTATAAAGCATAATATGTTTTAAATTTCTTTTCCTATTTCAAATCTTTTAGTTTCTTGTATGCCACCTATGTGTGTCCATTAAGATGGGCTTTTTAGGTAGTATCTTCTTGAATGTCTATATTTTGGACATTAAATCTTTTAGATTATGTTATCTTAAAATATGATTGTGTTATTGAGTTGAATGTAAAATTATAAACTATCCTAAGTGTTATTTTGAAAAATGGAAACATTGAAATGTTTATCTCAATACATTTATGTGAAATTTGTTCAAAATAATCTATGGTTATGAAATGTTTTATTTGTAGTTGTGAAATTTTATTACAGGTTTTATGTAAGAGATATTGGTATATGGACTTTATTTATTATGTGTGTGTGTGTGTGTGTGTGTGTGTGTGTGTGTGTGTGTGTATAAGGTGGGATTATGCAAAATGCTAGTTATTAACAGTAGTACTGTTAGTTTTTAGTGCACCCTAGATATTACCACATAATTTTTATAATTAAGTACTATCTAAATGTTTAAGGGCTGTAGCGATGGTGATAAGTAAGGATAGTGATGGTAGTCCTACCTGTGAGTTATACTTGTAGTTCTCTGAGATTAAATATATAGTTATTTACTCTCATGGATTGTGTGCCAATGTTAGTATAAATCTTAAATCTTAGAGTTCTACAAGAACCTCCCTAATAAATTGTTTTTGTTAAATTGTTTTCAGTATAATTGCCATTTTCTATTCAGCATTGAACTTTTAAATGTTAAAATGTGTTTTTTGCTTCTTTATCCAATTTATTTGTTTTTCATAAGTATCTCTTATAAATTTTACATCTTTATTAAAATATTATGTGTTTATCATTTTCTTGCATTTTATTTCAGTAATAATGTAATGAACTAATTTTCATTAACCCAAATACTTTAACTTATTATTTATATTAATTATTTTATACATCTTTCTAAAAAATTACAAATTTGAATTCTTATAAGAATGTTAGCATGTTTTTCCATATATAAATTTTCTATTATTTATTATTATGTTAAAACCTATCTTATGTAGGGAAACTTTGTGCTCTCTTGTTTCTTTAATGGTCATATTTTATTTTTTATTCACTAAGTATTATGGCTCATTCTATTATTTATTTTTATAGATAAGAAAATTTGTCTAATCCTTATTTGATGTAGTTTAGGAGAGTTATTAGTGAAGAGCCAATGGCTAGTTTGTCAATATAAATGGAGTGTTGTCTTTGTATATGTATGTTTATATTGTAGTGCTTGCTCCATAGACTATAGGTAGGATCCTCAACCCTCGTGATATGCCTATTGTTAGGAAATTGATAGCAAATCTCTCTTTATTGCAAATTGTTGTTTTGACTATTCATAAATCTTTTGGGACGTGGACATCTTGTTGGAATTTCTAAAAATTGTTAAGAATCAAATTTGACTATACATTTATTTGTAAATATGAGCTTGATTTTGATATTACAAGTGAAAAGTATTATTGTTTAAAATTATTTCCATTTGATTGCCTACCTTGGACTTAATCATTATGTTAATAAAGTAAGGACTTGAATGTTTTGTTAAGCTTGTGGCTGTGAGATCATCTCATATGGCATGCCAATCATGTTCTTGTTTTAAGGCATGAAATTTGCAAGTTCAACTATAGAAAGTTGTGTCATGTCTTTGGTGTCTTCCAGCAAAGAGATCTTTGTTTTAAACCTCTCAAAAAGCATTTACATGACATTCTCCACGATCCTTCTCTCATCTACTTCTTCCCTAGGTAACTTGTTCTTATTTACTATTGTCATGACTCATTGATATAGTCTTTTACTTGGTCAGACTCCTTCATTTTAGTAGCTCAAACTCTCTTCTTGGATTATAAATTTGCATTTGTTGAGTCTTATCACTCCTTTGAAACTCTACCTTTAACTTCTCATAAGCTTCATTAGTGGTTTTGTAGGTTATTGTCCCGATGAAGATAACTTTATCAATGACTAAATGAATAACAAAAAGAGCTCTATACTTATTGATCGTCTCTTCTTAATGATATTTGATCTGGTTAGCTAGTAAGGGGTATACAGCAATTTCAGTTTCAACATATTCTCAAAGATCAAATAATCTAAGGCAAGTTTTCATATTAATAGCCCATATTTGATAATTTTGCCCATTGAAAATGGGTGGAGAAACTCTAGGAAGGTTAGAAAATGCCATAGCTAAAATAGGGGAAAAATAGTGATTCAAAGGTGAGTTGTGGTAAATTTCTTTATTGGTTTTCTCACTCACAACCCCTCAAAAAATCATAAATGCTTTGATACTAGATGTTGGAATCACAAGTTATGGAACTTAAACAAAAGGCAAGGAAATTTTGAGGAGCAGAGCATAGTTTGCTCTATTTCATTTCCTAATTTATAGATGAACTATTACAACTTAATTAAGCAATATTTAATACTTAACTATTCTCCTAAAAACTAAGAATCATGATCCTAACAACCTAAAAACAATAATTGACATTGCTAAAAATTAGACATCATTATCACTCAGCTTCTCACTAGCTAGCATAATAGGCTATGCTAAAAAGTAAAAGCAGACAAAACAAAAAAGCTATGTTCAATCTATCAAAAGTTGCATTCAACTACACTTCAACTTTAGACACTTTCCTCAACTTTACGAGAGGTGCATCTTCTCAACTCTACCAGAAAGTGCATATCCTTAACTCATCTTTTCCCAATTTGCTTAAGTGAACTTTTTTCAACTTTATTTAAGTTAACTTAAGTACGCTCAACTATATCTACACTCAACTTTAAATTAAGTTGATTTTTGGAGTTAAGTTCACACAAATACCTCTCTTTAACCCTTTAACTCCAATATATGCAATTTGTCTTAAGGGAACATAGAGATTGTTAGCACAAAAGATTTTTAGGCCATCCATTCTAGAAAGGAGTCCAAGAAAGCAAGCTGTTGGGTTCATGACGATGAGGGCCTTGTTCCAAACTTGATTAGGTCAAAATTGGAGGACAATGATGAGTATAATGTAGCCACTTGTCTAGCCAATTCATCCATACCATTTGGAAGTGTAGTTCCTTCTTCTTTTATGTCTACAGTACCACAAGGGGACTTTAGAAGCACTAGATCATATGTATTGACATCGCTATATGGAGATTTTGGGGATTTCTGACCATCTTATTATATGGTAAACTGTCCAAAAGGATTTTAGAAGTGTTACGGCCTTTTTTTTTTTCACCTATGCAATGGTAGATGCAACATGATTTTAAGTCCTTCATGACTTTCTTTTTTTAATTCATCGACTATAGTGTGAAGTATAGTTAATTTTCTTGACACGAGGGATTGTTGCACGAACAATAATAGGTTCGTAACTCGAAATCAGTCGATCTCGTCACTTCATTCGCCTAGAGTGGAGGTTGATCCCCCATTGCCCAAAAAAAGTGAGCCTTGGGAAGAACAAGAGGAAGAATAAAAAGAAGAAGAACCCATAGTACATAGACGGGTTGAAAGAGAAATTAGAAGATAACTTTGTGGTACTCGTAGTTATTAATATGCGTGATTTTTCTCTTTGTGTTCGTATTTGTGTTTTGGCACATTATTTTCAAATTTTGCGGCGTGCTTACGATGGGTCGGCCAGTTTAATGGTTATTTGCACTTGGTAAGATGGAATTTTTTTTTACAAAAGAAAATTAATGTGGATTCATCACATTGCGTGGCAAATCACACTTGGATTCGTTAAAGGATGTGACGAATCACACTTGGATTCGTCACACTTTGTGACAATCAATGATAAAATAACTGTTTAAAGTATTTGGGGAAATTGATTTGGCAGCGGAGTTTCTGGATGGATGTTTCTTTTGGTGGATTAATAGGGTGAAAAGGCCTCCAATAATTACATAATGTATTGGCTCCACCATTTCAAACTTTAATTATCATAGAGCCCCAAAATATGACGTTAGAATTGAAAAAGCTAATATAGACGTGTAACAATGACAGGCTATTAGCATCATTATAATTTTGTTATTAGAAAATGAAGTGCAAGGTGCTTTTGGATTTGCATTTATCATACTGGATGCTGAATATATAATGAAATATATAAGAACTCATTCACTTTCTAATTTTAGCATAAAAGTCGGAAACTGAGCGGTGCTTCCCTGGTTGACTCTTCTAAGTAGGGCCACTCTTGTAGTCAACATCCTGTTCTTTTCTCTTCGTCAAAAATCAAAATGAATGTTGACGTGAATCCTTTATATATATATATATATATCGGTTATAAAGTTTATGTAAATTTTAAAGAGAGAATAGAGGAAAAAAAGGAGTATAATATAGAGAAGAAATAAATCTTGTATATACATTTATTGTTTTTATTTTTTTTTCAAATTTTATATAAACTTTATAGAAAAAAAAAATTTAAAGGATGTTTACACCGGAATCGTGTCTATCATTTTCCTCTTGCACTTCATCAACGTCTCCCTTAACCCAAAGCTATGTAAAGCATGTGTAATGTTGTCAAAACCTAGGTTATAGATGAAACCTGACTTCCAACACTCAAGGTTATCTCTAATAATCCCTCCGCAAGCTGTTGCACCAGTAGCCGACCGAGAGCCATCAGTATTCAATTTGTACCAGTCTTGATGAGGAGGTTCCCATCAGATAAAGCTCTCTTCCCTTCTGGTTCGAAGCTTTGTTTGGCATGTGCCTAGGAGCACATCGGAGTTAGTTAGCCAGAAGACCTTATGGATAATGCTAGTGTTGCTTTCTGAAGTTTTCAAGAAAACTTGATTGCAATGGGAGATCCACAAACACCAACAAGTGTATGCAAAGATCTTCCTCCAGGGTAGGTTATTGTGAGAATCTTTCCCAAGCTCATTTCGATAGTTCCACTCCAACCACTCTTGACGTGGGAGAGAAAGAAATCTAATCCAGTGCTTTTCATCTACCAAGAATTTCCAAATGTACTGGGCTTTGTTGCAGTCTCTCATATAATGGAGGGAGGTTTCGGTCTCAGCACAGCTAAAGGGGCACTCATTACCTCCCCCTAGGCCACTTTTTGTTCTCAGATCACATGTAAGAAGTCTATCACAAACTAGTAACCAAAGGAAAGCTCTAATCTTTTCTGGAATAGGCCACTTCCAAACATTTTGCCAAACTTTTTTACCACAATCCCGATCACCTATAGTCATCATGCGGTATGTGGATCAAACCGAGAAGCAACCATCTTGTTCTCTTCTCCATATCACTACATCCTGCCTAGAGTGGAGGGTGGGGGGAACAATGTTAGCTATGACTTTTTGAACCAATGGAGGGAGAGATCTATTAATCTTCTTCCAGTCCCAATCCCCAGAGGGGGACAAGAAGTCTCTAACAATGACTTGAGAATGTTCCATAGGAGTATCTGTGTGAACATAATAAGCCAATTCGTGTTCTAGAGGGGTCCATAGATCATGCCAAAATCTGACCTGAGTACCATCGCCAATGCTCCATCTCAGCCCTCTGGAAAAGGTCTCCCAAACTTTCTTAATTCCCTTCCATAAGTTTGAGGCTCCAGGGATTTTCCGAACATGGGGAATTATTTGAGACCCACATCTATACTTACTCCTGATAAGTTGGACCCATAGGACATCCTTTTTCTGAATGAGATCCCAGCAAATCTTCATAAGAAAGGCTTTATTTTGGTTTTAGAGATTTTTAATGCCTAAACCTCTATGGTACTTCGGTTTGCACACTTTGTTCCAAACCACTAAGTTAATCTTTCTCTCATTTTCAGTAGACCCCCAAAGGAAATTACGACTGGTCTTCTCTAGATCATCACAAACATTCATAGGGAGATATAAGGTCTGCATAGAGTAGGTAGGGAGGGCTAACAAAACAACCTGAATAAGAGTATTTCATCCTGCCAAATTAAGAAGTTTGCTTTTCCAACCAAAGAGCCTTTTGTTAACTTTTTCAAAGATATAGCTAAAAGTGGTGCGAGAAACTCTCTTGTGAAGGAGAGGAATGCCTAAGTATTTGCCAAGGCCACTAGTCAAACCAACCCCTAAGGTGTTACTCATTTCTGAAGATCTAGTAAAGTGGATGTTTCTGAAGCAGCATAATTTGGTTTTAACCAGGTTTATACGTTGGCCAGAGACTTCACAAAAGATATCAAGACATCGCTTTATGTTATCAATTTGATCTAAAGTAGCTTCTGCAAAGAGGAACAAGTCATCTACGAAGAACAAGTGCGTGATAGGGGGCTATTCCTTGTCAGTTTAACAGGATGCCAAAGCTTGTTCTCAAAAGCCCATTTAATACCATGTCTAAGTCTCTCCATACAAAGAGCGAAGATATAGGGGGATAGGGGATCTCCCTGTCTAATCCCTCTGGACGTTTTAAAAGATTCTAACAGCCTTCCATTCCAAAGGACTTGTATACTGTAGGTAGAAACATAAGTCATAATGAGTGCCACATAGTTTCTATTCAGCCCAATCATTGATAAGGTCTCTTCCAAAAAATCCCAATCAAGATGGTTATAAGCCTTCTCAAGATCTACTTTGATTGCCACGTAGCCTTTGTTCCCTCTCTTCTATCTCATAGAGTGGACAATCTCTTGAGCTATGATAATATTGTCCCTACTTTGGCAACCTAGGATAAAGCTACTTTGGTTAAACCTAATTAGCTTATTGAGGGACCCTTTCAATCTATTTGCAATGATTTTTGTCACAATCTTAAAGATCACATTGCAAAGGGAGATGGGTTTAAATTCCTTAATAGTCTGTGGTTTTTCTATTTTCGGAATGAGCACGATGTGAGTTTGGTTAACTGACCCAATAGTGCTTGGCTCCAAAAAGACTTTTTTAGCAAAGCTGCACACTGAAGAACCAATAGTATCCCATTGACTTTTGAAAAAGATGCCTTGCAAATCATCAGGGTTTGGAGCCTTGTAAGATCCTATACTAAAGGCTATATCTTTAATTTCTCTATATGTGACCTCACATTGGATAAGCTCAAGCTCCTGATAGGTTAAGGTAGGAAATCCATTGGGAATGGAGAGGTTATGACCAATCTCATCATCTTTTGTGTAGAGATCCTTGAAGAATTTGGTTGCCAAGTTTTCCAATGCTATTGGTTCCTGGATCCAAACCCCAGAGTCATCTTTAAGCATTTCAATCCTGTTTTTTCTTTTCCTTACAATGGTTGAGGTGTGAAAAATTTTGTGTTATGATCCCCAAAGGCAAACCAATTGCATCTCGATTTTTGGAACCAAATTAGCTCTTCCTGTAAAAGGAGTTTCTCATACTCTCCCCAAAGAGTGCTTCTCAGCTTAATTAAAAAAGGGTTATGGCCTTGGTTCAGACTTCGATCAATTCCTTGGATTTGATTAAGAATCTTTTTTTTTTGTGTAAGATAAGCTGCCCATAGAGTGAGACCTCCAAGTTGTAACCTCCTATGTAAAAGTGACTAGATTCTCCACCCAATTGTTACTTCTCCAAGCTTGATTCAAAACCCTGCTAAAGGAGTCTTTTAGGAGCCAGGCTGCATGGAATCTAAAAGGTTCCTTTTTTCTGCATTTGCAAATTATCTCGGTGGAAGTTGATTTTGACCAGCTTGTGATTAGAGCCATAAGATAGTCCATGGTGGATGAGGAGTCAGAAAAGTAGTGAATCCAATCCAAATTACCGAAGACCCAATCAATTTGTTCCTTCACCTCCCCTCTCTCCCAAGTAAATTTAGGTCCAGTAAAGCCAAGGTCCATTAACTGAGCAGAGTTTATACAATCATTGAAACATTGTATATCATACCAATTGTGTCTATTGCTTCCACATTTGTCGCTTATGTTCAGATAAGTATTGAAATCCCCAAAAATAATCCATGGCCCTTAAGTATTTGAAGCAATCTTAGTAATCTCTGCCCATAGCGCCTTTCTTTTGCTTGGGTTTGGGTCCCCATAAACCCCAGTAAGGGCAAAGATTCTTCCAGTAAAGATAGCTTCCACATTGCAGTGAAGGAGCTGCTCATGGGAATTGATATAATTAACCGAGTACACCTCTTGGTTCCACATTAGCCAAATGCCTCCTGCAAATCCAGTGGCCTCCACCTGAATCCAGTTAGTGAATCCTAGTTTTCTCACAATTCTATCAGCCTTCCAACCAGTCACTCTAGGCTCAACTAATAATAACATAGCCAGAGAATAGGCCTTGGTTATGTCACGAATACAAAAGGGAAACGTCTTCAAGGAAGCTCCTCTACAATTCCAAAAACCAAAATTCATTTTGAACACCGAAAAAAGGAGAAAGCTAGATAGCTTATAATCAGCTCAGATTAAAACCGAAGATGCTACTTATCTCAAGCAGCTTCGAGGGGTCCGAGTCAAGCAACTGCCTTTGCAGTAGGTTGATTGATCTGGTTACCTCCATCCCGTCAGGTGGCTTCTCCTTGATCATCCCTTGGCCTATATGATCTTCTGGGCCAGTGTTTATTTTCAGTTTGGAAGGGTCTTCCAAAGGAATGGGCCCAGCACTTGTAGAGGAAAGGTTCTTCAGATCCAAAACAATTTTACTAGATGATGTTCGTTTATATGGGCCAATTGCACGTGGTGTGGGCTTGTTCTTTTCTTTGCTGGCCTTATAAATGCTCCCATGCACCACTTGATGCAATCGTGGGTTGTTTTTGCTTCTAACCTCTTTCGGCCTAAGGCCCATGTTGCTCTCTGTGTCCTGTATTCCTTTTGAATACTGCGTGCTATTTCTGAGCATTTGTTCTCCTAAAGCAGCCACATCCACGTCATTTCCATTTTGCTTATTAGTTCCGCCAAATTTAGGTCTGCTTTGCTTGCATGGTTCTGCGTCTTCCTTGCCTCAAGGATTTCGTTTCATTGTATTGGAAATTTCTCCAATTTGTTTGCTGCATCCCACAGTCATCCCTCTTCCCAAATCAACTGGAGCTGGGGACGATGCAAGAATAGAAAAAGGTCGATTCGCCAAATTAAGTGTGGAGATTGATCTAAACAAGAAGTTAGTTTCCAAATTTATAGTCCGAAACTCAGTCTTTACAGTGGAATATGAGGGCCTAAATCTTATCTGCTTCAGCTGTGGGAAATACGGACACAAAAGGGATGAATGCCCCGTCAACAGATCACCAGACACTGATCAAGGGTTAGGGATAAGGAAAAGCCAAGTGAATCAATACCCAGGAACAAGGAATTACTACCTTGCAAAAAAGCCATCCTGAAGGAAGAGTATGGTCCATGGATGACGGTGAGGAAGACAGTCAAACGAAGAACTCTTTCATCGGGCAAGAATGCGGGGAATCAAGAAAAAGTACTAACACGGAGTGGAGCTAGCTATGGCAGGGATTCAAAATGAGGTCTTATCAGGGTCACAATTTACAGCAATAGACACTAATACACTGTCAATAGACGATGGCATATTTAAGCCGAGTCTTGGAAGGTGTAAAGTGTCTAAAAAAAAAAGAATAATTATTATGTCATTTACACAACACTTTTTTTATAATAAAAATATATACGAATTTCACTTAAAATAAAAAATAAAAAATTTTCTTTAAAGATAATGTTATTTTTATTAAAAAATATATATCTTAAATTCTTACTTTCAATATTATTTGATTTACATTAAAATTATAGACTTAATTTATTAAAAATAAAAAATGACTATTTAATATGGATTAAATATATATTCAATATTTATTATATTATATAAGTAATAATTATAAAAATATTTTAATCAAAATAGATATAATTATGAAACGTATCTTTTAATTTAAAAAATTATCCAAATACAGACTATAATTTAAACCTCTCAAAGGAGTATCAAAAAAAAAAATGACATTAGTATTGACTCCACCCTTGCGTTTGACATACAATAAGAAGTGCTACATTTTCTCATTTCTATTCACTCCATATATCAGCATCAGGTAATCAAAATTGAAATTTCAGTGAGGCATCATGAACGAAAATGAAATCGGTAATTTTAGTTGTACTGCCCCGATTCTACAATTATTTGGTCTAATGTATTTGCGGGATACTATTTGCAGGACTAATTTCAACTATGTTCACAATAGTTAACAAATGCGAGTACACGGTATGGCCCGGCATTTTTTCGAGCACCGAAGATGCGAGTCATTCAACCACCGGCTTCGTTCTGCAAACGGGCAAGTCTAGGACAATCTCTGCACCTACCTCTTGGGGAGGTCGCATCTGGGGTCGAACTCTCTGCTCTCAAGACTCCATGGGCAATTTCTCCTGCGTCACAGGTGATTGCCGCTCAGGCAAGCTAGAATGCGCCGGCAATGGAGCCACACCGCCTGCCACGATGGTAGAACTCGCTTTGGGCAGTAATGGCAGCTTTGATTCCTACGACGTCAGCTTGGTAAACGGTTATAACGTCCCTATGCTCGTTGTCCCCCAAGGGGGTTCCGGTGATAACTGCTCCAGCACGGGTTGCGTTATGGATCTGAACGGCACGTGTCCCTCAGAGCTCAAGGTTGCGAGCTTGGATGGTAAAGAAGTGGTGGCGTGCAAGAGCCCCTGCTTGGCATTTAACTCGCCCCAGTACTGCTGCATTGATGCGCATAACACGAAGGAAGCTTGCAAGCCATCCTCCTATTCTGAGATATTCAAAAGTGCTTGCCCAAGCGCTTACAGCTACGTGTATGATGATAAGACCAGCAAATTTTTATGTGCCTCCGCAAATTATACCATAACCTTTTGTCCTACCCGTAACACCAGGTTAGATTTATTATTCATCTAGACTTTGAACTGTAAAACGGTAGTTATATAACTATAACAACGTTGGGACACCCAGTTTGGATTGCCTCAATTTGTGGGAAAAAAATGAATTATTTTGAGCAGCCTATTTAGATCATCTAAAAAACAAACAAACACATAAGGGAAACAAATAAACTTTTTTAGATAATCTGGTCGACTTCACTCGCCTAAAAATAGGTGCGGATGCAGGCAGCAAGACGGTGTAGCAGAAAAATGATGAAAAGCACCAGTGTGGGAGTAACCAATCCTGGGTGATAGTGTGAGGTGTTGGTGGGGCGTAGTTAGTTGATGTATATTTTATTTTGAGTGAGTGATAAAAGAGTTTCTTTCAAACTAACTAGTCCTTCTAAGTGTCAAGGAGCTAGAGCTGCTGTTCTTGATTCGTTCTTGTGCCTTTTTTAGTGATTTCCAAGCAGGGAAAGCGAGAGATTGCCTTGAGTGTGAGGATTCTAAAGGGTATTGTGGCTACAATCAAACCACCAAGCAGATGATGTGCTTTTGCAAAGATGGTAGTATTGCTGCCCAGCATTGCTACAAAGGATCCACACTTCCTGGTATTTATCTGTTTTTGCAATCTTTTTCACCGTCTCACAATCAGGAATGTTATTGTAATTATAAACAATCCAATTGACGTGAAATTATTTGTCACAATTTCACAACTCGAGTATGTATACCAACTAGAAGAAGATACCCAATTTCTGCTAATAGAAATAAAATTAAAATTTTCCTGTATATAATTGGAGAAATTTTTTTTTTCTTTTATATAAAATCAGGACTTCTATCCATACAAATTAGGTATGTCAATCATGTAAATTTACTCGAGTTTCGGTTTTAATATAATTTTTTTAAGAACTAAATTTTAGAATCCAAAATGTGATACTAACACATGTGAACGATGATCCAGTTTAAATAAAATTATGACATAATTTTCCCCATTACAAAAATTAAAGCTTTTATCTTTTTCCTTATTTTTAACTTAGGAATAGGAAAATAAATGGTGCTTTCCTAGTTGACTCTATTGTAGACTAGTAGAGATATTTTGTGCCTGTTTCAAATACGTATTCATAGTCAACAACATGCCACCTATCTCTTTCTTTCGCCTGCTCTGTTTCAATTGTAGAAAAATAATGCATTTGTGTCTTTGTTTTGTTAAAATGAATGGTGATGAGAGCGAACACAAATCATTAATATATCTCTAGCCAGATTCCATAAACCTCGCACTTAACAATGGAACCCCATATCTTCTTCCTAACCACTTTGCCAAAATCCCACTCAGCAATGCATTGCTTGTTTCCATTAGAAACATCATAGAAGCAAGAGCCATTCCCATTCAACAAAATAGAGGCGTTGACTGAGTTAAAACTCTAAAACTTACTTGCTAATTAGACAACATCCCAATATTAAGTGGGTGCTCAGTGCTGACATCTTCAAAAGTAGTTATCTTCTATTACAAGTGATTTTGTATTTTGTATTTTGTTTTTTGTTTTCTGTGGCATGATGGAAATGTGATAACTCCTCCATTAAGTCTTTTAACTAGTTCTTGTTGAGTCTTCCTTGTAATCCCCTACTACTTCTTACAAAAAGAAAATCTAACAACCCTCAGCCATTAAAAGAGGCATCCAGAAGTGCTTATATAAGTACTATCCACCCGTCCTGTATATGAGAAGACGTTCCACTGTTTCCGACCCAGTTTCATTCTTCTCGTTGTTGATGTCGACCTGCTTTTCTGTATTGAACTTAAAAGGAATCAATACTCAATACTCCTAACTCCCCACATCCACAATTCTGCTTTTGACAACTATGAAAGCCTCATCTTCAACCTGGGTGATATTGTGAACGATACACTAATTAAGATTGGCTATTCATAAGCAAGCCTGCAAACCCAACTTCCAGTTGGCTAACAAATCTTCAGTGTCAGGAGATTGACCAAGAAGAGAAAACCCAGGTCTGGCTTTTAGATGTTTGTTGTTAAGTTCTCTAATACACTTATCACTAGTAGATGGATGTTTTAAGAGAATCAACTAGTTGTAAAGAAAAAATCTGTTATATTCTTATTGAATAATCTAATAACAAACATTTAAAAAAATTACTAATTTTTATCTTTAACTAAATGAAAATGCTGTAGACTTCTAATTGAAAATTCTTGAAGTGTGTATTATCAGGAAACAACACAAATGCTCACAGTCACACAGTTGCACGATTGAGTTTAGCACTTTAGACAACTATATATTCTCTAATTTCTCTTTGCTCATAGTTGCAGAACATTCACGGAATTTGAAGAGGAAACTTATAATAGGTAATGGATTGAACTTATTGTTTCATATTTTTCTTTACAATTTTGCGTAGCATTTGTTATCTTTCAATTCAATCCTCCGTATAAGTTGATATTTCTTGCTATTTTTCATACTACCCCGTTGTTGATGCTGCTTCATCTGGGTGGTTTTAAATGAGCTTCTCCTTTTATATATATCTAGGCCAAAAAGGGATTAGGCACATATCAGAGGAGCACCTAGTCAAAGCAGTAAGAATAAATATATAACTAAATAGTACCATCTGAATTAGCATATATATAGATTTAAATATAGCAGACGTCAAAATTTTTCATTCTAAGATCACACAATATTTTTTTCTCATTTATTTTAAAAGACTTTTTTTTTTCAAGTATTCTTGCCACATATTGTATCATAGAAATCAAGGAATCTATCATATTTCATACTCAATGATTTACCCATTATATGTGATAGGTTTTACGAGTGGAGTGACTGCAACACTGCTAATATGTATTACTATTTTCTATTGTACAATCAAATCATTGAGACAGAAAATAGAATTCTGGAAGACATCTAAGGTTGACCAAAATATAGAGGCCTTCATTAGAAATCAGGGACCTCTGGCTCTCACAAGATATAAATTTGCAGATGTCAAGAAAATGACCAATTCTTTCAAAGTTAAATTGGGACAAGGTGGTTATGGTGTTGTATATGAAGGAAAGCTACTCAATGGCTGCCTTGTAGCAGTGAAGATATTGAAGTCATCCAAAGGAAACGGAGAAGAATTTATCAATGAGGTTGCTAGCATCAGTAGAACTTCCCATGTTAATGTTGTCACCCTTCTTGGGTTTTGTTTGGAAGGGAGAAAGAAGGCTCTCATCTATGAATTTATGGCCAATGGATCCCTTGAAAAGTTCATTTCTAGCAGGGCTGATAAAACTACACCATCCTTGACTTGGGAAAATTTGTACCAAATTGCAATTGGGACAGCTCGAGGGCTTGAATACTTGCATAGAGGATGCAACACTCAAATTCTACATTTTGATATAAAGCCACATAACATCCTTTTGGATGAAAGCTTTTGTCCGAAGATCTCAGATTTTGGGCTTGCTAAGCTTTGTCCCAAGAAAGAAAGTATCATTTCAATTTCAGAAGCCAGAGGGACTATAGGATATCTTGCTCCAGAAGTTTGGAATAGAAATGTAGGAGCAGTTTCACGTAAGTCTGATGTTTATAGTTATGGAATGATGCTGTTAGATATGGTTGGAGGGCGAAAGAACATGAATGCTGAAGCCAATTGCACATCTGAGATTTATTTTCCAGATTGGATTTATGATAAACTTGAGCAAGGCAACAATTTGGGACATGATGGGGTGAACACCATGGAGGAAAATGATATTACGAAGAGAATGACCATTGTGGGTTTGTGGTGCATTCAAACGCTTCCAAGTCAAAGACCTACAATAAGTAGAGTGATTGACATGTTAGAAGGAAGCCTAGATTCACTGGAAATGCCACCAAAGCCTATCGTGTTTTCCCCTACCAGATTAGAACTAGAATCTTCCGCCACTACCAATGCAATGACATATTAGTGTAATGCATTTCTTGCCATCCCAAATTTGGGTCTTGCAAGCTCTTTCCAGATGTTGGAGAGAAACTAGCAATTCAAAAATGTGGAAAAGAAGTGTTAGAGGGGTTTACACATGTATGCCATTTATAGCTATGAAATGATGTTGCTAGAAATGGTTGGAAGAAAACAAAAAAGCATTAAGCCCCTAAAACAAGTGAGATAAACTTATATCAGATTTTCAATTTTCCATAAGCCTGACTTGAATAGTGATTGAGGTTATCATTAGTTGAACGGTAGTATATGGATTCCTTATAAATGTTCCCAAAGCTATATATGTCTTCTCAACTGCTCGAATCTTTCTCTACATTAAGCTTATTTTATAGGGTCCAAATTTATCTCTAAATTCTATTTTAGATGAAAAATGTTGATCATGTATGTAAGTAGGAACATGTCAACACTAGCATTATTGATTAGTAGTCACGTGTTTTAATTATTGTGCCATTGATTAATTTCATGGAGATAGGGGAAAAAAGATGACTCTTGCTTTGATACATGATACAGGGAAAATTAGCATCATTACGTTGTGTTCTTTGTATGTGCGGGACTTTAGGATGTGGTACGTTTGCAAAAAGTAAATCTAGTATTTCAATTTTAAAGTATCTCTTGTTTATTATTTCACAAACAAATTGTTATTAAAATTTAGTTTGTTGGTATCACACAATTTTCACCTAGTAACATTACGATGTCCTACTAAATTAACTGTAGCATATTTAAACTGAAAATTCTAGTGTAAAGTGCTTTTGGTTATGTACTGAAAAAACAAAAACATTGCTATTAGCATTCTGATGAGACACAACCCTTTGCTTATAACATACAAGCGCAAAATACAAAACGAGATGTAGGCTCTTGCACCCTAATGTGGTGTGAAATATACCTAGATGTTATACAGATACCTATTCAATATGAAACATCAAATGGTATTCAAATTTCCTGTTATGCCCCTACACAAAAGGAAATATTGTGCATTACAAATAAGGGGGGCACAGATTTTGTTTTTTAAAATAGAAGTTTAATTTCTTATTTTTTTAAACATTTTAAATTCTTAAATAGCATAGCCACTGCACTGTAGAAAATGCAAAGTGCATCAAATATCACGTTACATTTGGTGTTCTAAAAAAGAAAATTATAACCTGACAGCTGAATTGTCAATGGCAATGATGATTTTCGCCCGCTAAGAGCAATTTGCATATGATGGAGGCTTCCTTCTTTCCTTTATATATGCGGATAGTGTTTTGCAGAATTTTTTCCTTCCTTAAAAAATTATCTGATCTTCTGTTGATTCTATAATGCAAATTTCGATTTAAGTGAACAAATACAATTAACAGGGGAGTCAATTTCATTGGGCTGCCGAGTGTGACCTGAACACAAATTTTAAGATCAAATTAGTATCTTTAAAACAAAACGCCCTCAATCTTTCTCTTCATTTCAGAAACTTTCCTTTATTCTCATTCACTTCTCTCGATGACTCTCTCAACACGGTCGCTCACTCCAACTCCCCCGTACCTATCGTCGTTCATCTTTGCAGCTCTCACCATATTCCCAGTTGACGAAACATTGATATATAACATATAAACGTAAATAATTACAAAATTAAAGTAATCATTTAAATGGTCTATTTGTTGTCTCTAAAAACCAAAATATGTTAGCCATCCTTCCCAGTTGCGAGACATTCTCGAAATGGTTATTAGCATTACAACTTCAATATGGACTACAAGAAATTTCTCAACGGTTACCAACTCCTTGAAAATAAGATGTCAACATATTAAAAATATGTTACTAACACATTGAAAAAATGTTACTAGGAAAGTTATATAATTTTATTAATTGATTAATAATGTCTATTACCCGAATTAGCTATACGTATTGTTAAAAGCTTTTGACAAGCCTAGCTGCTAAGTTATATAATTTTTCATTTGTTTAATTTATTCATATTCTTTTTATGTTCTCATGAACGAAATACCGAAGTCTTTAAATAGGCTATGCTTGAAAATTTTGTAAATGACATACTAGAACAGAATAGAACCAAAAGAAACAGAAATGAAAAGACCAAAATGGAATAAATTTATATTTACTCTATTTGAAAGTTTAATTGAAAAATAGACGAAAGTTTCCTTCGATTCGTAAGTGTAGTCGATACTCAATTATGGTATAGCTTTTTAAAAGGACAAGAAAAGTGTGATGATAAGGCCAACAATCCATAACGGTGCTATCAGACACGTGGCATCAAATCCTGAAAATAAGGGATCCAGGACACCTGATGGAGTTAACAGAATGAGAAGGAGTGTTAGAGTACGGAAGAAGTTGCGGAAAGTGAGGGGAAATGAGTTTATATAGGTGGAAAGGAGTAATAGATGTGAGTGGATAATTTTGATAGCAGTCCCTCTGAATCTACCATTTCCTTGTACTATTTTTGTGATTCAATTTCCTGTGCTGCTATGAGTATTCCTATAAATTGAGATAAACATTATTGTATCCAGAAGTTGAACAACAATTGTTGAATTATATATATCAATTTGGTTCAACTATTTGTGTGATCATTACATTTAGTGCTTTCATTGACTTTCAATGGCCGAAAACACCCGTTTGAAGAATGTTGCAGCAGATTTGAAGTGCATTATGGAAATAATGGAGCAGCGTGACTCTTTCACCACGTCTCGCATGGATCGCTTGGAATCCTCTGTTAATAATATTTCTAAGGCTTTGGATGTTCTCACTCCTAATATGGACCGTTTATTACCATCCTTGGCTGTTGGAAGTTCGAACCCTGACTCCAGTGCTCTGCAACAAACCCAACTTTTATATGGCTTTTCTACGTAGAACAATTTTTTTTTCTTGTTATGACACTGCTGATGCTCAACATCTCACCATTGCTACTGTTCATATGGAGGGTGCTGTGGTTCCTTCGTTTCAAATGTTACGGAAGGCACATTTGATTCCATCTAGGTCAGCATTGGTCAAAGCTGTTGAAAACCAGTTTGGGCCACCTAACTTCGATTCTTCTTGTGCCCAACTCTTTAAACACACACAGATGGACAGTTTCACCAATACTATCGGCATTTCATGGTCTTAGCAAATCAGACTGAGGGTATTACTAAAGCAGCTCTGATCGTTTGTTTTCTTAGTGGGCTTAAGCCCGAGATTAAACGAGATGTTATAGCCCAACTTCCATCTTCCTTGACTCAAGCTATTTCTCTTGCCCGTCTCTTCGAAGACTAGTATCAGAAGTCCCTGATGATGCCAAAGTCCAAGCCCCCTTTTATTCCTTCAGTAGCTTCCTTCAAGTCATCAAGCCTTGTTTCCCCTTCCTCTAGTTCATTTGCTTCTAAACCCCCTTAACAACTTTATTGCCTACTCCGTCGACAAAACCATTACCACCAATAAAGAAAATTACTCTAGTTGAGATGCAATTGCACCTCGAGAAGGGTCTTTACCATACTTGTGATGAAAAGTTTTCTCAAAATCACAAGTGCCCTAATCGTCATTATATGTTACTTCAATATGATGTTAATGATACCAACGATTTTTAGCTTCCATCTCTATATTTGTCACCTGATAAACCACAAGACAAGTCCCTTATTCTTCATCACTTATCCTTTCATGGGTGTGGCTACCATTCATTTCATTGGCTCCATTTCAAGGATGCAAGTGTAAATTTTACTGGAGGGGGGAAATTGTAACACTATCATTCAACCTCAGCTAGCTTATCACCTTAATCTTCCCACCGAACACATCCATAATTTGAGAGTGTAGGCGAGTAATGGCCATCGTTTGGTGGGTGAAGGTATTATCTAGGAACTTCCACTCTATATTCAAGGCCATCTTATTGTAGTCCCTACATTTGTTCTACATATTCTAGGTCTGAAGTTAATCTTTGGGGCTTCTTGGCTAGCTATTTTAAGACCTCATATTGCATATTATAGTTCAGGTATTTTGAAATTTTATTTAAATCACCAATTTATAACGTTGCATGGTGATAAATCCCTTACTCTTACTGCTATTCAATTTCACCATTTCAAGCATCTACAAGCTACTAATGTTATTATTGAATTATATACTTTACATTATGAATCAATTGACGCAATTCCAATTCCTTCCAACAACTTTCCTAAGGATATTCTTGATGATTTAGACAAGATATTGTTTCAATTTTGTCAGGATTTTGAGCTTCCACATGGTTTACCTCCTCTCTCATTGCATGACCATGTCATTGTTCTTCAAGATGGGGTTCTACCAGTTAAGGTGTGACCCTACCATTATCCCTTCAATCAAAAGGTAGAGATTGAAAAAATGGTTGCTAATATGTTGCAACAAGGTTTGATTCAACCAAGTACAAGTCCTTTTTCATTCCTGTCTTATTAGTTTAAAAAAAAAAGATGGCACTTGAAAATTTTGTACTGATTATCATTCTTTTAATGTGATCATTATGAAGGATTCTTTTCCAATTCTTACTATCAATGAGTTACTTGATGAATTGTTTGGTTCTCAATTTTTTTCTAAACTTGATTTATGGGCTAGTTATTATCAAATATTGGTTTAGCCTAAGGACATATGCAAAATAGCTTTTTGAACACATCATGGCCTTTATGAATGGCTTGTCATGCCTTTTGGGCTTATTAATGCCCTGACTACCTTTTGATCTTTAATAAACTCCATTTTTCAGCTAATCTTGCAAAAATTTGTCTTGGTTTTTTTTTTTTACTATATCTTGATTTGTAGTGCTTCATGGTCGCTACATCTTGAACATTTGGTTACTGCTTTAGACATTTTGCTTCAACATTAGTTATATGCTAAATTATCCAAATGTTTTTTTTGGCCTCACTTGTATTACTTATCTAAGCCATGTTGTTTCGGGTTCTAGTGTTGAAATGGATTAGGAAAAAGTGGTTGCTGTTACTACTTGGTCTATTCCTTCTTCAATTTCACAATTGTAGAGTTTTCTCAGACTTATGGGTTATTATCATCACTTTATCAAATCCTATGCCACCATTGATGGCCCTTTAACTTAGTTATTGCAAAAGAATAATTTTAGTTAGACACCAAAGGCATAAAAGGTTTTTATAGCTTTGAAAGTTGCCCTTATTGAAGCTTTAGTTTTGGCTTTCCCTAACTTCTCCCAGCCTTTTATTTTGGAAATTGACACTTCAGGGTGTGGTATTGATGCTGTTTTAAGTCAAAATAGTCACCCTATTGCAATTTTTTATAAAAAATTGTCCCCAAGAATGCAAGCTCAATCTATTTATGTGTAGGAATTGTTTACTATTATAGAAGTTGTGGCTAAATTTTGCCATTACTTATTCAACCATTATTTTGTTATTCAAACTAACTAACATAGCTTGAGACACCTTTCCAATGGAATTATTCAAACTCCAAAATAGCAAGAATGGTTACCAAAATTAATAGGTTTCCATTATTCAATTAAACATAAACTAGGCAAAACAAATTAGGCAGCTAATGCTTTATCCCGAGTCTATAATTTGGCTATTTCTATGCCTCACTCATATTTAATTTTAGAAATTCAGCAAGAACTTTGAAATTCTCAATATATTTAGGATATTATTCATTGTTATAATATGGATCCTTAGTCTCTGCCTCATTATTTTGTTAAGACTGGCATTCTTTATTAGAAACAATGTCTTGTTCTTCCTTATCATGCTACTTCTCTCATTTAGCGACTCTTGCAAGAATTTCATTCTTCTTGTTTAAAGGGACATGCTACATTTCTCTATGTCCATGGCTGCATTGCTACTTTTTTTTCTTTTTTTGGCAAGGGATGCATCGTGATATTCAAACCTATATTTAAAATTGTCTTATTTGTCAAAAGGCTAAAAGTTCTTAGCTACATCTAACTGGTCTTTTAAGTCCTTTACCCATTCCTAATCACATTTAGGAAGATATTGTCATGAACTTTATCATTGGATTACCTCCTTCCAAAGGTTACTTTGTAATTTTTGTAATGGTTGATTGATTGTCTAAGTATTACCACTTGCTCCCCTTAATTCCACATTCACCTATTTACAAGTGGCTAAAACCTTTCTGCAAATTGTTGTCGAGCATGATGATATTCCTTGTTCCATTATTTCAGATGGGGATAAAGTCTTTACCAGCTCTTTTCGACAACATCTTTTCAAGTTCCAAGGAACTACTCTTCAAATGAATTTTTCTTATTATCCACAAATTGATGGCCAATCTAAAGCCTTGAATAAATGCCTTGAGATGTACTTGTGGTGTTTTGTTCATGACAATCACAAGCTATGGCTTGTTTTTCTTCCATTGGCTGAATTTTGGCATAATTGGTCTTATCATACTTCTATCATAATGACTCATTTTTAAGGCTGTATATGGTTGCAATCCTCCCTGCATCTTGCAATTTAGTTCCTTTAACGATACACCTATTGATGTTCAAGCTAAATTACAATTGCAGGATGCTATCCTTTCTTAGCTTAAACGTCATTTGCAAAAGGCACAAGCTTGTTTAAAGCTGTTTGCTGATGGTAAACAACAAGAATTAGAGTTCCAAGTGGGTGAGTATGTATTTGTCAAACTCCAACCTTATCATCAACATTCATTACACCTTCAACATAATCAAAAAGTGGGTCTAAGGTACTTTGGTCTTTTGAAATTCTTCAACGTATAGGCTTTGTAGCATACAAGTTGTATCTTCCTCCCCATGCTCACATTCATCCTATTTTTCATGTTTCCCTATTAAAAAAATTATGTTGGGCCTTTTAAGATCAATATATTCCTTTACCTCTTGTTATAGATTAAGAAGGACCTAAGCTACATCCACAATCTATTCTAGATGCTCGTGAAGTCTATATTCAAGACAAAGAAGTACTTCAAGTGTTGGTGCAATGGGATACCATTGACCACATTAGTTGGGAATCCTATGATCATATTAAGTCTTAGTCCCTTCTTTTGACCTTGAGGACAAGGTTATTTTCTATGAGGAGGGCAATGTGATGATAAAGCCAACAAACCATAACAGTACTATTAGATGCTTGGTTAAAAACTTAAAATATATCAAAAGACTAAAGCATCCTTGGTTAAAAACTTAAAAAAGAAAACAAAGGCACAATTCCTTTGTCTTCCTCCTACCCATCTCCTTTCACACTTTTCACAACTTCTCAAGAACCAAAATCACCATGTTTCGTTGCTTTCTCTCCATCCTCACTTTCTCCCTCTACCTCCCAACAATCTCCTCCCTTCCATGCATCGGCATCACCCACTCTCCTTACTCTAACAATATCCATACAATGCCATGGTTGAACAACATTCTTAGTGCCATTCATTCCCTCAATCTCAACTCTCTCTGCCTCTAAGATTTTGACCTAAATATCACCCGAACCTTCCTACTACCATTCATTCCCTCAAGAGGGACAAATAAGTCATTTCTCGGAATTGGCTCCAAGCTCTGCTACACTTCCTACTCTACACTATTGGAAAGCGCCATGAAAGTGCACTTTCTGTTTTTGTCCAGCGTTTAGCCTACCATACACATCAAGGCAAAGGAATCCATTTTATTTTTACTTTTGTTCTGCCAAGTAGGTGTAGGAAAATAAATACCAAATAATCATTTATCTCCAACTAGTTCAAAAGATTAGGACAACTTAGTAAATTTGCTAAAATATTTTAAGGTAGGACAAAATGCCATAAAAAATTCTTCTTATTATGCATCTTGAATTTTTGATAATATACGAAAAAATTAAAAAGGATTTACCAAGAAAATATCAAGAAATAGGAAATTCTATAAAATACCAAGTTTAGATTGTCTACTACGCGATATGACAACCATAAAAAAAAAAACTAAAATAGCTCACCTTTGGTTGGATTGTGGAGAAAAAGAAGGGATTCGTTGGTAAGTTATTTTTATTCGAACTAGTATTGTAGGGTGGCGTTCACCGTTGTAAAGTGTAAAGTGAGTTCATCGCTATAATGAGTCTGGAGTTGCTGGAAGGGAACCAATAATATCACCCCCACAAACATTCACTCTAGCTCCCTACAAGATGCTTATTACATCTCACAGATGTTTCCTTTTCAACTATTCGACAATTTATAAATGATTAAATTACTTTAATACTTTGTTGAGTTAATTATTAAAGTTTATGTTAGATTCGATTATTATATCATTGTACAATATAAAATATTTAAATTGTTTAACAATAATCAGTTTGGTTTAGTGAAAACTGAATTTATAAAATAGATATTTAATAATCAAAAATTAAAATGGTTTTACAAAAATTTCATCCAATTCAATTAAAAAAATTAGTTTCTTTGTTATTTTAATTAATTTAAGTTAAATCAATTCAGTTGAAAGTACATGAAATCAAGTTTGAATATATCCACTTAATAGGGGAAAGGAGACTAATTACCATTGCTCCACAATGACATTGATGTCTTTGTCGTTTCCATTGTTAAAATCAATCAAGTTAATCTAATAATTAAGTTTTATAACAATGTTTAAAAACTCAAATCTATTATCCCGCTAAAGAAGGAAGCAATTCAAAAGTTAGTGTTTAAACTATTTGTTGAATTGTAGTCAAATCAGTTTAATTTATTTATTTAAAAATATATTTAATATTCATTTTTATAAATACATTTATATAAAATTTTGCAAGACACAAGCTTATCTTTTAAACTTCCATTTAAAATTCTATTTCTAATAAATTATATAAATATATGTCTATATATATATATATTACTGGTTTATATCAGGGGTCAACTTTGAGTCCTTATCTTTTTGCTTTAGTCTTAAATATACTTACTGAACATATTCAAAAGCCGGTGCCATAATATATGCTTTTTGCAGATGACATAGTAATAATTGGAGAATCGATGGAAGAAATGAATGAGAAATTATAAATGTAAAGACTAGCTTTAGAAATGCACGGATTTTGTTTAAGTAGAAGTAAAATGAAGTATATAGAATTGATTCTTTCATCCATCAATTCTAACTCACAAAATCCTCTTACAAGTGTTTCTAGATCATTCATTAGCATTACCATGAGAGAAATTAAGGTTTCTAGGTGAATATGAGAAATTAAGCACCTTCGCTATGGCTAAATTTACTCGTGCCACGGCCAATTACTCTCGAGTTCAACTCTTTACGCCCTCACAAGTTTAGCACATTTCACCGCGGCCAAATACCCCTTTCGCCGCAGTCAAACACCCTTTGGAACACCCATAGACTTGCTTCTCAGATTTAGCCGCGGCTAACCTCACTATTTGCCGCAGCCAATTTCTCTCTGTTTTCTTCCCTGGCAGGTTCGCCACATTTGGCTGAGGCCAATTAAATGTTAGCCGCGGCCAATTACCTTCTATTCCTATAACTCTCAAGATTTCATCTCATGCTCTTCAATTTCCCCTCTAGCAACTCTCTAGGCCACTTTAACTTAGTTTGTGAAGATTTAATGTCTTTCTTTTACTTAACTTACTTAACACATCTATCATTACACATTTAAAACTCAAATATAGATCCTTAACCCTCTAGACACCATAAATCAATGAGTTTATAGATCAATGATAGCAAATATATTCTAGTCACAAGGTGCATGGGGCTCATGCTTAATGTTCATACAATATCAAGTCACTTATCCATTGTTAACCAATTACAACCATAATGTTTAATTCCATGATAATTAAATTATATATACAGTCCATATACTTGGCAATTCATGATGCAATACAGCAATGATACAAAACTAGCAATCTAGTTACGATACAATTCAACAAGGCCTCCAAACCTATGTGCTACCAAACTATTTAATGTGCTTCCATTAATTTTTCTCCTTATCACTAAGAGGTCCAGTCCCTGAAAATGTTAGCCCACAACGGGATGAGATATACAATCTCAATAACAAAAGGCAACTTCCATATACATGTATAAGTTAATCAATCTAATGCAATTTCATATCATCAATACCAGAATCATCAATTCAATTTGCAAATGAACTAGTTGAACTACAAATAACTACTGTCCTATATCAGCAATCATACACAATATGTTAATGGCCAATAATACTGAGAAAGGTCCATCCACAACACCTACTCCATAATAAGTACAACCAGGGCTTAGTGCATCTGGGTTTGATTACAACCTAGTGCTCGATCGAAGTACATGCACGGGTGGCAGCCGTACCACATCTTCACCATAGACTCACAAGGTCCAATCACAATAACAATTCAAGTAATTAACCAATCATTTAACATTTCAAAATCATATATGTGCAAACAATATTAGATTAACATAAACATATACATGGAATTGAAAAATTAACCTCAATTACCTCAATGAAGTCAATTACTCTTCCTTTAGCTACCATAACAATGCAAATGCACATCAAGCATATAACAAGCATAATTATCATTATTCAACCACCATTAGTAAGGAATTTCCCTATTCAATGGTTAATCTTAACAAAAGTACATTAAGAACTTTTTACTTAAGCTTCCTAAGGATTTATGACACTAATTCAAGGTCACAATAACAAGAACTCACAATGAGTCACTCCTAATGTCTCCATTTTCGCACATGTAAGAGCCATGCACCAAAAATCAGTCCAAATGATAAAAATTCAGTATATATACCATATAAGAGAAGAGGGAACAATTACTCATATACCTAAGGGGTCAAATGGACTGAGTTGAGTCTCAACTATCAAGAACACATCATGGGAAATTCCTAAATTCGGATTTGAGTCATCAAGCCCAGAAAATTCAATTTTTCACCTTTATCTCCTTGAATTTCACATAATAGTAGAACCCATTATGAAAATCAATCCTTAGGGACATTTTTTAGCAAAATAATACACAAAATAAAAAGAAAATACTTACCTAATAATCCCTCTAGCTTCTAACTCCGAAAATCTTACAAGAAAACACCTAAACACCAAACTTCAAATTTGAGAAGGAGATGAAAATGCTCAAAACCAGAAACTAATCGGACCAAAATAAAAAGGAGAATGAGAGGGTCAAGTTATATATAACTCACATTGGCTAAATCATCCTCTAAGAGTCAAAAATAGAGTTTCAATGTTGGTAAAACCCTAGCTTTCCCTAAACCTTCGAATTTTCTCCCTTGCCTCTTGTGTTTTCTACTCAATGGGGCGAGAGGCTGCTGAACCTTTAGGGTTATTAGGGGGAAATGGGCCAACCCATCAGTCCAAGGTCCATTTAGGCTCATTTCTAGTCATTGGGCCTTTGTTTGGTGAAGTGGGCTGGAGAACACTTTGAATTTAGGTGAAGTGTACTGACTTTAAGGCCCAAATTCTAGTGGGTTCAAAGGTTGGCATTAGTTGGGCTAAGTCTTATGAGTTAGGCTTCAGAGTTGTAGTTGGGTCACGCCAAATTTCAAGAGTCAATCCAATTTGGGTCTGCATAATATGTGTTAGGCCAACTATAAGGGCTTATATAAATTGGGTCGTGGACTTCTATTTCACTAAATCAAATTGGGCCATTATTAGGTGATCTCTCTTGACCCAAGTCTCATGATAAGGAGTTGGGCTTACACCCAAAATTATTGGGCCTCTATAAATCATTATCCATGGCTTACTCAAATTAAATTTTGGGTCCAAATTAACTTTAATCCAATTGAAATCTTAAACCCATATTAATAACTTATTTCTCTGTAAATTTTCATTCATATAGCTTACCAAATTATTCCATAATAATTATTCTTAATTAGTCCAAATACATTATTAACACCTTAATTAATTTTAGGGTGTTACATGTTCATCCAAGAAATTACAGGATGTCATAAATCTAAATCATAGTTGAGATTGAGTGGATTAGTGGACCTAGATTAAAGCTCCTTTATATGGTCCAATACAAATAATTCAAAACATTAGGGTGTTCGGGTGGAACGGAAGTTGAAAGAACCCCATAAATTGATATTAATGTGTATAAAGTTAGAAATAAATGTTCATTATTTTACCTAGATTAAATATTTTCCTTTATATACAACATGGTATGACAACCTGTCTGTACTAGTCATAATAACAGTAGAATAATTTAGTGATTATTTTTGCTAAAAATTTTGAATTTATATCCCTGATAAAAAAAGTTTCACTAAACCTTTTAAAGAACAACGTAAGAAATGAATTTGAACAAAAAAAACCAAAAGAAAAAACAAAGGAAACAAATGGGAACAATAAAAGTTACAGAAAATAAAGAAAAAAAAAGGAGTGTTACATAACTATGTAAAACTATAGTTGTTTGCATTATTTCATTCTTCAAGGGAGTACTTAAACTATAAATGTTTTGTTTTACTTGTGTTTCTATAACGTTCACAATATCAAAATAGGAAATTAGTGGAAAAAAAAGCGAATAAAATTAGTAGGAAAAAAGTGAATAATTCAAAAACTAACTCCTTCAAAGATTAAGTTATAAACAAGGAAGCCTTATCATTCTATATACATGTCCACACTTAGCTATCCACATTGGCAAATGAAAGAAGTTGAGACTAGAATAGATGGATTAGATCCAATTTCTACTATAAACTATGAATAACTCATTGATATGAGAAAGAAGATTATCACTTAATTGCTAGAATTTGAAGTCGTAGGTTTGCTCCTTAAATTAGAATCAGGTGAAGATGGAGGCAGGTCATTCTTAAGTAATCCAACATCATTTGCAGGAATATCCATCACCTTTGGCTTGCTTTTATTCTTCCCATCACTCTTGATATCCTTTAGCGTCTCCAACACTTGTTCCATAGAAGGCCTCACATCCTTTAAATTATGCAAACATTGAAACACCAACTCCACCATAGCATTAATCATCTTCCTCACCTTGTAATCCAACTCAAACTAAAGCATGGGTTCCACCAGCTCATGCAATGCCTGGGTCTGGATCTTGTTAATTGCCATGGTGGACAGATTGATCTCATGTCGATGTCGCGTGATGTCCATGACTGGCATTGATGATATCAGCTTAATTAGCACCATACCAAATTCATACATATCACTTTTGTCAATGAGTTGGTAGCACTCGGGGTACTCTAGGTTGACATAGCCGAGGGTCCTTTATGAGGCTGTGGAAATGTGAGTGACGTCATTTGGGAAGAGATAGGATAGTTCAAAATCTGCTACTTTAACATAAAAGTGGTTGTCTAGAAGGATGTTATTGGTCTTAGCATCTCAGTGGATTATGTCTAAGGCATGAAGGTATGCTAATACACTTTCAATTTCAATGGCTATGTTCATTTTCATATTCCAAGGGAGTGAGCTTGGCTTTGCTCGATCCCTGTGAAGATGATAAGCCACAGTTCCATTGGGTATGTATTCATATATGAGAAGGAGTTCACAGCTATGTTGAGAGATGTAGCCATAGAGGGAGACAAGGTTTATGTGGCACAAATGAACAATAAATTATATCACATGATATTTAATGTTAAAAGAGAAAAAAATTATAGGCTGACATGTGAATTGTCAATGGCAATGATGATTTATGCTTGGATAGAGCAATTTACATATGATGGAGGCTTTCTTTGTTCCTCTATATATGTGGATAGCTTTTTGCAGATGTCCTTACCAATCCCTTTTTTCATAGTGCTTTTGTGTCCTTAAGAGGGGATTTCAAGAGTTATCAATTAGTTATAACTATGTTAGCTTGTATGATGTATTAGCTGGCAATTTAGTTGAGCTCACATAGTTTGTGAAGCTCACCTAATGTATCTATATAATGTAATGTTAAGAGATTATGCAATACAAGATCCATTCATTTTATTTTTCAAAATCTGGCTTAGAAGCCAGAAGAAAAAGAGAGAAAACACTTTCACTTTGATGGAAAAGATTATATTATTACTTAATGATAAACATAATGGAAAGAGCCTTCTTTATACTAATCTTAGGGGCTATTTTCATCTAAAATCTGAAACAGAAAATTAAACTTAGGTGGGGGTTAATGGAATTTATAAAAATCTCTTTATTGGCTTGACTTCTAACTTATGTAACTTAGTGGCTATTCAAGATTGCAACCTATCTCATTCCTAGTTGTTGGTTACTCCTATTTATGGGCCATGATCCATGTTGTCCTCCCTGGGTTGGATAGGACTCACCCTTGAGTCAAGCTCAACATCATCTTTAATGTATGGTAATATATTGGCAATATTGAAGGTAGTAAAAACTCCATAGGTGCCTAGTGACTCTACTCAGTAGGCATTGTCATTGATCTTCTACACAACTTTGAATGGACCATCAGCTCTGGGTGACAAATTGGCATTTGGTTGATTTGGAAATCATTCTTTCTGTAGGTGTATCCATACCAAGTCTTCTACTTTGAAAGTTTGTTATTTTTGGTACTCATCACGTTAAGTTTTGTATCTTAAGTTTTACTTCTAAATCCACTCTCAAACTTGTTCATACAGCTTCTTGATTTCCTTTGCCCTTTAGTCCGCATTAGCAAGGTATTATTGCTTATCAGACAAAGGGTCAAGTCCAACGGGGCAAGCAGACGAGTGCTATAAACCACCTCGAATGAACACTTTCTAATAGCTTGATTAATTGAGTTGTTGTAGGCGAACTTGACTTGTGTAAGGATAAGGTACCACTGTTTCAAATTCTTCCCAATAAAGCTTCAGAGTAGGTTTTCCAAAATCTTGTTAACTACTTCAATTTGTCCATCTGTTTGAGGATGGAGAGCACTGCTAAACTAAAGTTTAGTTCCCATTTTCTTCCATAGAGTTCTTGAAAAGTGACTTAAGAAGTTCACATCCTGATTAGAAGTGATAGTTTTTTGAATGCTATGAAACTGTACAATTTCCTTGAAGTATAAGTTTGCAACTTGAATAGTATCATTTGTTCTTTGGTATGGCATAAAATGTGTCATCTTCAAGAATCTATTTACAACTACCATTTTGAAATCTTTCTGTCGCTGAGCCTGAGGTAGTCCAAGGATAAAATCCATACTAACGTCTTCCTATGGTGCTTCTAGAATCGAAAGGGGCATGTACAATCCAGTGATTTGGCTTTTGGTCTTGGCCAAGTGATAAGTTCTACACCTTCAGATGTGTTTATTTACGTCTCATTCAAGCTTTGCCAATAAAATTTGTCTTTAACAAAGCTACAGTTTTATCTTGTCCAAAATGACATGCTAATCCCTCATTATGGGCCTTCCAGATGATTGCATCTCGTAAAGAGCATTGAAGGGTGCATAGAGTTTTTCTTTGAAATAAGAAGCCTCATGCCTGTGGTACTACTAGAATGGTTATGCTCCGATGGAATGACATGCTTCATAAAAGTCAAGGTCATCCTAGTAAAGTTCTTTGATGGTTTCAAATCTAACAACTTTTGCTTGAAGAGTGGACAGCAACGCATGACGTCAACTAAGTGCATCGGCTATAGAATTCAAGGTTCCAACCTGTGTTTAAGCAGGAATGGATAAGTCTGCAAGATCCCACTCCAAGTAGCATGTTTACAACTGATCTTCCATTGAGAATTTAGGTGCTTGAGGGCTTCATGATTAGAGTAAAGGATAAACTCTTTGTTCAGCAAATAATGGCTCCAGTGCTATAAAGCACGAATAATGGCATAGAACTCTTTGTCATAGGTAGAATATTTGAGTTTGCCATAGTTGAGTTTTTCACTAAAAAAGGTGATTGAATGCCCTTCCTGGCTTAGAACAACACCGATTCTAATGTTGAAAGTGTCATAGCTAACTTCAAATGCTTAATCAAAGTTTAGAAAGACTAGCATAGGTGCTTCTATCAAACATTTCTTCAACTCCTCAAAACTTTTCTGAGTTTGTTCTATCTAGTGAAATTTATCTCCCTTGATACAATTTGTAAGAGGTGCGGCAATAGCACTAAAGTTTTTGATGAACCTCCTGTAAAGAAGCTAATCCATGGAAGCTTCGAACATTATGGACAAACTTTAGAGTTGGCTAGTTGTTAATAGCTTTTATCTTGCTCAAGTCAACTTGAACACCTTTAGCAATGATGATATATCCCAGAAAAATTACTTTGTTGGTTAAGAATGAGCATTTGTTCATATTGGCATAGAGTTTTTGTTCACGAAGAGTTTGTAGCACTTGCCATAGTTGCTCTAAGTGCTCATTTTAATTCTTGCTACAAATGAGAATGTTGTTAAAGTAAATAACTACAAATTTATCGATGAAGGATCAAAGCACTTAATTCATTGGGCATATGAACATGCTAGGGGTGTTTGATAACTTGAAAGGCATCATAGTCCACTCATACAAGCCATCCCTTGTTTTTAAAGCGGTTTTCCATTCATCTCCTGTCTGAATTCTAATTTGATGGTACCCATTACGAAGGTCAATCTTAGAAAAGATAGTGGTTTCATGTAACTGGTCTAGGATATCATTGAGCCTGGGTATCAAAAATTGATTCTTAATAGTGATCTTGTTGACTACTCGACCATCGATGCACATTCTTCAACTCCCATCATTCACTGCAATATCTTTTGTTGTTTAAATTAGAGGTTATCATTAACTAAGCAATTTCCTCAAAATTAATTTAGTTTTGGAATTAACCAACTCATTTGTTTATTCCATTATAATTAATTAATCGATTAATTGAGAAATTGCTATAAGGAGTAATGAAAACTTAGTTATAAAAAAAGAAAATATGTTTATATCCAAAAAAAAAGTCAAAATCACATACCCCTCTTTCTTTTTTAAATATCTCCTGAACAAATTTATACAATTATTGATTTTCAGAATGGGAACTACTTCGTCTTAAGGGCACTTTAGAGATTTTACGTGTCAACGCAATTGTTGCATTGACATGCTAGTCTTTTATTTCTTTTGAATTCAACTGTCTTTATTATCTTACATTATTTTTTCCTTTCTTTTTTTAAATCTTATTAAAAAACTTGTTTTTGCTTTTTTCTACTTTCCATTTGACCAATCATTTTTTATTTAATTTATTATTATTTCTTGAAAAACGTTCATGAATTCTTTATATTATGCCTATCAATTATCATAGTCAATTAGTAAACTTATTTGGTGGGTATGCCGGGGCCAAACAGAGAAACAATAATTTGTGAAAGTGATGCGATACTCGAGTATATTATGTTTCTTAGTAATAATATAATAATTATTAAATATAAATAATATTTTATTAAACAGTTGTTAAAAATATTAATTTATTTTAAAATTAATAAATATTCAAAAAATTATTTTGATTTTTATAAAATTAATAAGTATAATTATAATAATAAATTTATTAAAATAAATAAAAATATTATTCTATATTTAATGATATATAATGATTGCTGTGTTTTTACTAAACAACATTGTGTTGCTGGTTCCTATCACTCATTAAAGTATTAAACGCTCTCACTACACAATTTTTAGCTAACGTGATTTCTGAAGAGGGCAGCTTATGTGTTACCTACAGTGGCATTGTGATGTCACTGTTATTGAGGATGATGGTAGCTTCACTCCTAATATTAGTGTTCTGTATAATTTAATTATAACTACAACACATGGAGTACTCTCCATATATACTTCTACCGCAAGATAATGAACCTAATTTACAATTAATGGGGAGATTTAACTTTTGCTCTGTTGGCCGCTCTCCCACCAGACAGAAAGAAGAAAACCTTAACAAGTCCCTAAAGTTGCTAATAAATTGGCCTAGCGTGACATGCATAAATGGTAGAACTCATTCGTACGATCGCAAAATGCAAACAAAAGCAAGATTTGAGTATAATTTCTTTATTTTTAAATGATTTGAAATAACACTATAGATACTTATAAGAGGTAATAGTCAACACTAATAAATAAGGAAATCAATTCCAATTAAGAGAAAATAAAAAGAAATACTACAAAATAGGAAAGTAATTAAAATAGTTCTAAAACACATAGACATAAAGGATTTTGAGCCTCCGAACGACCTCAATTGAATAAAGCACCTCAATTTATAACTATGAAATATCAACTGCTAGAAATGATTGGAGGATGAACAAAGCATTAAAATTGAAGCTCTTAGCACAATTGAGATACAGGGCTGTTTGATTTTTTGGTTTTATAACAATTTCTTTATTTTTAAGAACAAAAACATAAAAAAATTTATTTGATAATATGTTTTTAATAAAGTATTTTGTAAAACATAAAAATAGAATTGTGTTTTTAGAAGAAAAAAATCAAAATATTTTTTAAATGTTTTGTTAACTTTTGTTTTGCATAATTAGCGAAAAGACAAAAAATAGTGATTTTTTATAATAATGAATTAAACAGATTTTTTAAATTTTTTTTATTTTTAAAATTTATTTTTAAAAATATCTATTTTAAAAACATTAAAATTAAAACTGAATCAAACGGACTACACTTTACTCACTTTCAATTTTCAAAAAACACAGGTTCAACAGTGATTTGGGATTATCGTTTGTTGGGATGTAGTATATGGATTCCTTATAAATGCCCCTAAAACCTTGTGTTTTCACCACTCAAATCTTTCTGCAAGACACGCATTCTAGAGTGTCTAAGCTTTTCTCTAATTTTTTCAGATGAAAAATGTAGAGCATGAATGTAAGTAAATAACATGTTAACACAGGCGTTATTGATTAGACACATGTTTTAATGAGTTTGCTATTGATTAATTTCATGGAGAAAGGAGGAAAAAAAGATGACTCTTGCATTGATACATGATAAAGAGTAACGGCATTAGCATCGTTACTTTGTGTTCTTTATATGTGTTTTTATGACGTGGTACTTTTGAAGAAGTTAAATTTAGTGTTTAAATTTTAAAGTACCTCTTATTTATTATTTCACAAACAAATGCTTATTAAAATTTGTTGATATTGATTGTACAATTTGTACTCAAGTAATGTTACAATCTTTTACTAATCAATTAAATGTGAAATATTTAAACCGGATAATTTAAAGTGTTAAATGCTTTTGGCTTTGCACTAAAAGTAAATTGTCATAAGCATTCTGATATCAGACACGACTACTCTTTGCATGTATCATACAAGTGCTGAATATATAAAGAATATAGGCTTTTGCACTCTGATAAAGTACTTGGTATCCTAATGTCTTCTCCTTCAAGATCAGTACCTGAATCTTCCCTGTACATGAAGCTCATTGCAGAGTGCTATGCTTTCTTCTATATCTTTGGACGTGAAAAATGTAGACTTTGGAAGCAAGTAATAACATCTCAACATTCAACACTCGCGTTATTGATTAGAAATTTCAGGTATTGATGTGTGTTCCATCGCTTAATTTCATGGAAGGAAAAAATAAAATTAAAAATTTCCTCTTGCATTGATACATGATACAGAATAACGAAAGTGAACATGAATGTATTTGGTCCCAAGAAAAAAAAAAGTACCATTGCAATGTACTTGAGTAACAGTGACGCTATAGTTGTTTAATAGCTTCTTTGTTTAATATGCAAAAGATAAATTTGTCAGAATCGAGCCTTGGATCGAGAGTTATAGTTTGACATTCCATTAAAAAGAAAAAAGCTATAGTTTCGCCATTAATTGATTATCTCTAAATCAAAAACTATAATGGTTAGTCAAGAGTGAAGATATTATCTTCTTTGTTCATCTTCGACGCTGAGCACTAAAGTTCGAACACAATAAAAATTCATGACTGATAATTTCTTGTATGTCAAATTTGTAGAATAAAAATGGGACTTCTATCAATAGCTGTCTCTTTATTGAAAAAATCCATGCTTCACTAAAATCTGAAGGTTCCAATTAAAAACAAAAAAATAAAAATCAGAAGGTTCTAGAAAATTGTTGATGGACCATCTAAAGGCCAGTGGATCTTTTGCAGTCAGCCAACAAATCGTCCGAACGATCTGGTGCTGTAGAATTGATCCAAACCGTCCGAACGATTACCCCGTCTAACGCACGCCACGTCTCCAATCACATTGTGAAACACACCGTTTTGGGAGAACTGTCAACCCTCCGTATCATTTTGTGAAGAAACGCAGCAGCTTATGAAGAACGGTTGAAGACACTAAATTCCTCAGTGCCTCGCATCATCTTGGGCGTCTTCTCCAAATCTGGTCTCAGCAATTCCTTATGTGAGTTCCGATCTTGATTTCACCATTTTCCCTCTTGCTTTCATTCGAATTCCCTAGTAATTTTTTTTTCCTCATGCCCTCCTACGATTAAATTTTTGGTTTTATTCTTTTTCCTAATTTGATCTCTTATAATTTTTTTTAAGATTTTTCTCATTTTGTGAGTCCAGCGAACATAGTTATGAACTCATTGAGTAGATGCCTTTTAAATTTCTAATTGATTATGCAGAAAGTTTTGGGTTTGAAGAATTTCTAATCAATTCTTTTGCAGAATGGAATTTTCTAATCTTCAATAGAGTTTTGTGTAAACCAAATCTAATTTTCAACTTTGATGAAGCCCGTCATTCAACCAAGCAAACAAACGCTTCAGTAGAAATTTGAATTGATTTCTGGTTATGTTATTGACTCTTGTTTGCTTTGCTAATTTCTATTTTGCAAGGTTGGAACAAAAAGTGAGTGCTTTATCTTATCTTGATTTCATTTCAGTTTCAGTTTCAGTTTTTAGGATTGGATTTGGTAAGTCACTCTCTTGGTCTCAATTCGGGCTTGCTCTGTTTCTAGGATGAGATTTCTCTTCTTTAGTTAACACTTGTAATTGATGCTTAGAAGATTGTATTTGTGTTTCAATTTACATTGAAAATGGTGGTTGTTGTGTCTTTATTTGGGGCTGTTTTATTCAAAAATAAGTTGTGAATCAAAAGTGAGACTTGCAACGGAAAGTTCTCAATTGCATGATGAAATCTTTGATGAAAATTCTAATTTGTACATTTAATCCTTTAGAGGAAATTATTGAATTGTATGCTTAAGTCTTCAATGAAAATTTTTGAGTAATATGCTTAATCCTTGAGTGGAAAATTTTTAATAGCTATACTGACATCTTTTATTATAAGATTCTGAGTTATATGTTGCCAAGCTGTGAGTTGATGCTAAAATTTACATTACACAATCCTTTTCTTTTAGGCATGGCATCTTGTAGGGAGATGAACTAGGACAGACAAGTTAACCCTTTCTAAATGCTTAAATGCCAGTTAGCTTTTCTTCATTACTTTGGATTGGAATAGGCATCAACTCATTTCATCTTCTCTTTTGCATCTGAACTGTGGACAATCAACTTGGAAGAAAGGAGACTTGTGTACTATACAGAGAGACCAAAGGAAAATATGAGTAAATGATTATTTCTGGTTTTATATATTTCTGCCAAATATTACACATGCTTTGTATTCCTGCTGATTATACTTAGATATATTGCTTAAATAATAAAATTTACATGTCGGCCAGTGATTTTGCAGGTTGGCCTATAGGTATTGAGAAAGAATCAATGGTAGCTTTCGAATAATACCTTGTTGCTGACAAATAATATCTTTCTTGGTAATGCTTTTGTTTAAGTTATCTTGGATTGAAGAATTTATGCGATGGAGAGTCAAATACAAGACAGTTGATCTGCATGGTTTTTTAACTACTTTATTCTTTTGTTAATTGTTATTTTTATTTAATGTAATATAATATTCACTAGCTCATATTTGTATGGATTTAGCTCATGAGATACAGCTCAATGTTGCAATGAAATTTTGTACAGTTACTCTACCTTTTGGTGCATTGTTCACACTGGATTAAGTATTAATGGAATAGCAGGGTTGGCATTGTTTGCATTTGCAAATGCTACAAACTTACAATGACTTGCACTTTTTGTAACTCTACTAGTCAAAATATGGAAGAGATTTAACAAAAAAATCAACCAATGTTTCTATGATGAAATGTAAGAAATTTCATCATAAGTATAGAAAATAATTGATCTAATGGTATTACAGTGGATATGTTCTCCCAAAATCCACAAATGCATCAATTGGGATCTCTAATATGAACAAAAAGACCCGTTGTACACAAAGTCCACAAATGCCTCAATTGATCTAATAACTATTTTGCATCACAAAGACCTATTGCTGTATCAAAGGTTTGTTATCCAAATATAATTTGCCTCCAGTTTGCCTGCAGTCATCAAGAAATTATATTATTAGGAAAACACAAAATTAGAAATTACTTATAATGAAGTAGAAGAAGAGAATTACTAACTTAAAAATAACACGTAATGAAATATGTCAAATCATGAATGTTAGTGTACGAAGAAGGTGAATTACCAACACAAGACAAAGTAACATAACAATCATAAGTCCCAAATCCACAAGTCAGCTTAACTCCCAACCCAGAAGACCATAAGTCAAAAAGATTTTCCAGAACAAGTGTATAAATTCCAGCATTCAACATTCACTATGAGCAAAATTCCACCATGACCATTCAGCATTTAGCAAACCAAAAAATAAATCCACCAAAATTAATCTAGAAAATTAAAAGATTTGGTTCAATGAGATGAACCAAAATTCAATGCCAGACTTCAACACTCCCCATGAGCATGTGGTGGTGAAGTAAACCATTAGGAAGTAGTTTCACGCTTCATCTTCTTCATGTAGACAGGATCTACAGCAAATGGGAAAAAAACTAAAAATTCCAATGCCAAATTTCACAAAACAGTGAAACAAAACCACAAGAAGGTGAGGGAAGATAGCAAAAACACAACCTATGTTTCTTCGTCTTATTCACTTGCTGGGTTTTCTTCATTTTCTTCAACTACTAGGTTTGTGAAGAGTTTTAAGGAATTCAAAATGGTGTGTTTTGTCGGGTTTCGAGGGACTACAGCGGTGAGGGCAAAAAAATTAGGAGGAAACTCGCATGAGGAATTACTGCGATGTTCCCTGGAGAAAATCCCGAGGGATTCAGCTGCGTTTTTTCATTGGGTTCCTAAGGATTTTTGGCATGAAAATGGCAAAGGTGCATTTCGCGTTCTGGGGCAAAAAAATTAAATGGTGAAAAAGTTCAATCTGACGTGGCACCATTTGAACGGCTTGATTAAGCGAACAGTAGAGATTGTATTTATTGCATAACATGCTGTAATTTTTTCTAACGCAGAGGATCCACTTGCAATCTAAAAACTGTCAACAATCACTTCAACACAAAAAGTTATGTCTTTTCTATTAAGATCAACAATAGAATCTTCATTGCCCAAAAAACCAAAAACAGTAGAATCTTCTACTATAAGCCCAACGCAGGATGTCTAATAGCATGTTTGGAAACGCGGTGTATATACTCAAAACCACGTTTGATATGAAGCAAGGTAATGGAGCTTCTTCGTCAACGTGATTCCCTGATGTGTTTCCAAACTAGCACTAAGCTTTCTTGTAAACTATGCGACATGGAATATTTAGATTTTGGAAGCAAGTAAACATCCCAACACTCGCATTTCTAATTAGAAGTCACAGGTTTTAATGAGTGCTCCTTTGACTAATTTCAAGGAGATAGAAAAATAAAGTTTGCTATGGCTATGATGCTTGGCACATAGTAACGTTAAGTATTAGGAGTAGTATTTTTTCAATTCTTTCTATGTGTGTTTTTAGGATTCAGATTCTCTCCCGTGATTGTCTCTTGTGCTTTCTCCCATGCGAAATCTTAGCATCAATTCATCTTGCGACATAGAAAGAGTCACGTTGCTCTTAACTCCAACACAAAGAAAGAGTCACGTTGCTCTTAACTCCAAAATATTGTGTTGGATTATTTTTGCATTTCTCTTAATTGCATCTCGCAAAATGAAGCTCTCCTACCTTTGTTTTCTTCTTTACAAGGAGAAAGGCAACGACGTCTAGCAACCCAACGACATTTGGTGAAACGGATGGTCTTCTTCATTCCTAAGTCGTCTTCATTGGCGAATCAGTGCCTTGAGTGTCCCATCTTCCTATTCATCTTCTTCTGGGTTCAAGTGATTGTTCTGTCGATCATCTCATTGTTCAACTCACTAATAAAATCGAGGTCTGTATCATATTATAAAGTGTAGCTTCCTACTTCAATCTTTACCATTTTAAACTGTGATTTTTGTTGTTGTGGTCATAATTAAGTGACTCACAAAACCAGAAGTGTTTAGATTGTAGAATTAAAGCCAGATCAGTTTTGTTTGGAACAATTAGTGCAAGCTTTCTTTTCTTTCCTTTTTTTTGTTTTTGGGTTAAAATATTTTTCAATGGTATACTTCCTAGGGAGTGAGGGAGTTTTAAGAAATTGGTGTAAAAATAATACTAGAATGCTAGAATTTGTGCATCCTATGGATTCAAAAGGATAATCATCCAATTTAAATATAAGTAAGCAATTCTGTCAAATTTAATTTTGGGGGGGTTATTGTTCTTCAAGAGTCGTAGGAGTGAAAACCTATGGCTTTGTGTACTATATTACATTTGTGAGAGATTAATAGTTAGATGATAGGAGTTGTGTTTAATCTGGAAGTAAAAAAATTCAAATCTGTGGTTGTGTTATTGTCAAAGGAGGGTGTAGATTTTGATAGCTGAATTTATATTCTAAGAGATATAAGTCATAATCATATTTATTTTGTGTAGGAAAAAACTTGTTTCATGGACTTTAGCATTGGAAAAATATATTAGCAGTTTAAATACCTCATAGGAGATGGATAACCATAGAGAAACATTCTAAATTTCTTTTTCTTTTTAGTGACAAAGATGTTGATAGTAACTATGATGGCATTGTGATTATGCTACTATAATTAACTCTTGTATGTATTAAATCCATTGGCACGCAAACTCTTTTGATGACATTCTTGTGCCAGTAAATCTATTTTCATATAAACTAGCTCTAAAGCTTGGGTCTAAATCCAAAATTTTCAATCTTTCTGCTAATATATCTTCCTCCTTTTGATTGATAAAAGTTTACTGTTTGGATCTTTGAAACTCTTTATTTGTTGCTTTTATGTATTTCATTATTATGGTCGAAACATAATTATTTCAATTACAATTGATTTATAATGTTAAGCGAAGTTTGTCTCACTAAAAAATACTAAGTTTATGACACTTAAACCTGTAGGCCTCTCTACAGTAACCAAAATGCATACTACCTCAAGCTCAAATGTGGACTAGAGCTCAATAATTGCTTGTGGTTCATAATCATAGTTACAACATCCAATAGACCAGTCAACAATCTCCCAATAAAATGGCTAAATTATATACCTTCTGCACAATTTTAGGCCAATCCAAAAAAAAAAATACATTCTTGTGAAACTATAATGAGCAGCAAAAGACAGTTATATGTTATCTAATGATGTGTGCATCTGCAATCCATAAGGTGCACTCCTCTCTTGTAAAAGAATTTAACCACACATAAATGCCACAAACAATTTTTGAAAGCCCATTTCCAAGGTTTATATGCCATGAAAATCAACATAAAAGAAAAATTGATGGATGCTTTTTGAAAGCAAAAGTAGCAAGATTAATTTATTAATCATGTGTTATTATGTTTTTCATTTTTTTTCCTATAATTGAAGACCACTTGACTGAACAAAGTGAATTGGTATGACTACAAGCAGGTAGAAGTTGGAAATTAAGCAAAAAGACTCTACTCTATGACATGCAAGTAATAAAGCCAAAGCCAATACAATATCTGTTTTGATTCCTTGAAAAATAGTCAAAAACTAGCAAATATCGTTGAACAATTAATGCCTATTGGGAAGCCTACAATTATAAAAGCCATTCGACAAACCTACCTAGTGAAAACCCTCTCAATCCCCTTTTGGCAAGTAATATAAAATTGTTCATTTGTCAGTCTCTTCTTCCATTCTTCATTGCTTCTACTCTTGTAGGTGTTATAATTTAGCAATAGATACAACATATGAAGCATCCATCATGACTTTAATTTGATAAGAGCATAATAGAATTATTGGTTCAAGCTCAATTTAGCCAACGACAGTAATAGAAGAATTGCAAAAACCTAAAAACATCAACATTGAATTGCCTAAAATTCTCTATTACAGAGTAATTCACTTGATAAACATATCTTTCTACTAAGTTAAAGAGAACCCATTTTTCAATTTCAAGAAAAAAGAGGGGAAACAAAATCGAGAGAACCTATATATGTAATCAATTTCCTTCAATGCTGTCAACTTTTTGGGAAGAAGCTAATGACTACCATTCTGGATTTGCCAAGAAGTTGCAAAGGCCACATGAAAATCTTTGAATCGAAACTAACAAATTTAAGTTGAGAAGCGATGAGTCTCTTGGATGGAAAAGGAATATGCGAGACTAGAAAGTTTAACCTGTGAGATACCATCATCCAAATGGTTAGAGCAATGCCTTTGCAAAATAAAACAAACAAGTAATAAGTGAAATGCGTCCAAATGCCTTTTGAAAACATGTCGTCCAAGAGATAGCTCTAAAATGCATTGTTCGCACATGTGTATCTTTCTGGGCAGTGAGATGAATTTGATGGTTGAGATTTCGCATAGGAGAGAGCACAGGAGGCAACTTCACAAGAAAAGATTTGAATCTGTGTTTTTAGGATTTGGTACTTTTGTAGAAAGGAAATTTAGTTTTTAAATTATAAAATATGTTTTGTTTGTTCTTTCAGAACAAATGCTTGCTAAAGTTTGTTGACATTTCTGTTGCTCTTAATAGCATGCAATTTGCAGTTATATCAAATCAAAAAAGTAATAATTAAATAAGTATTCAGACATGTAAAGTGTTTTTGCCTTTGTACCCAAAAAACAAAAAAAATTCTCTACCCTCCGTAGAAACATACTCAAATTATACAATTATTCCTTTATTATAAAAATATATTGTTATATGATAAAAGTATACACACAAATAGAGTATCATACAAATAATATAATAATAAATAAAATATTATTTTCATGAAGAACTGTTAGTAAAATAGTTGATAACTACTAAAATGTATTATCTAATTTAAATTAAGCTAATAATACGTGAAAAAAAAATAAAAATAAATTAAAGATATACAAATAACAAAAAAAAAAAGTGAGACGAAATTCTAAACTAAATTGAAAAATACATGTTTAGGATTATAATTTTCACTAACATTTCATTAAAACCAATTAATTAATCTCTCTTTATCTTACTCTTAATGATGATCTTTGTTAGCATAAAGCTATACTTTACTTATAAATATCTTTTCAATTACCTATAAACTCTGCCCTTAGACCAAGTAATAATCTCTTATGCAATTGATTTAGAGACATGATTAAAAATGAGTTCTAATGTAGCTACACTAGGTTGATAGATATATTTAAATTATATAAGTAAATCAATTCACTTAACATTACAAATTTTATAAACTCACACTATCTAATTTATGATCTAGTTTTAAAATTTTATTTTCAAATTCATTTAAATTATCCTAAATTATCTAATGATTTTTATATATTTAGAAACATAAAAAATAAAGATAAAATAAACAAATTATGTCATTAATTGCAAGTAAAGAGAATAATTACAACCAATTACATACTAAGGTTCATTACAATTCTAAATCAACAAGTTAAAATCATAATTAAAAGAGAAATCAACAAAGCATAAAGGCATAAAAAAATGTCATGTTTCTGACATTTCGATGTGGCGTTACAACTTGAAATTCTTAGTGGCGTTGCAAGAGCATACTGGTTTTCATATATCACTTTTCAAACTTCAGGCATTGCAATGCCGACTCTATTTTTAGCATCAATTTTTCCTTTTAGCAGCAATTTCTCACCTTTTTCAACAATCATTTTTAACCTTTGATGGAGTACATTTCAAACCTTGTAAGTCTTTGTTTTTTTTTTAAATTCTAACTCTACACAAATATAAAAATTTATTTAATTATTATTTACAATTTATTAATGAATATTATACGTTAATAACCTAAAAACATAAATAAAAATACCAAAATACAACTTATACTCAATAAAAACAAAAATTAACGCAAAACTAAGGAGATGAAAACTAAAATTAACCAAATATAAACTAAACTAAAAGTTAATAAATTTATATACAAAAAATAAAATAAACACAATATTTATATGATAATTCTCTTAAAATAATAGAAAAAATATGATAAATTAGGGACTTATCATATATACAAATTTTTTTAAAATTCAAAAAATGACTATATTATTCTAAAAAATATTATTAAGTTTTTAAAGTAAATTATACATATCTTCTTTAAATTTTACTGAAATTACATAATAAAAGAAATCATATTATAAAATCTTCAGAGGTGGAAATGTTTACGAAACGAAGCAACTGAAATTTCCCACCATTTACTTATACTTAATTAGATTTATTATTGAAAGTAGTGACTCCTTAAATTATTAAATAACTAATAATAATGTTCAAATGGTAGCTTTCATTTTATTATACATCATTTATAATACAATAATATCATGTTATCAAGAGAAAGTAACATTAATAACTTGCTAAAAATGTGATTAAAAAAAGTATACATTCGTTCTTTCAAAATTTTTTAAAAAAGAAAATTCTTATACACAGGCGGAAAATTTTGACATTCAAGCAGTCTATTTCTCGGATATTTATTTGAAACACTCTTTAAAAACTCAATTTACTGATATAATTGATATTAAATGAAGTTAAGACATTTTTAATTTTAAACATGCATGTGCATGTATCATTGATATCTTCTGATACCTGATATATCAATTTTATTTTCTATAAATGCTGAAATTGGCAATTGGAAATGTGGTACCGGTTCACGTAGATGACGAAGAAGCTTGGGATTTTGACTCAAAAATATTAAAGTAAATTTTAAATTTGTCTCATGCATAATTATAAATCTTATTTTTTTAGAATACAATATATAATTTTTTTAAATATAAGAGGTCATGGTTACTATAGAACTGTGATTCCCTTTTTTTTTTTTAAAAAAAAAGAAAAGTAAATGAGTCACAGTTGCTTAACAATCATGACCCCTTTTTTAATTTAAAATTTACTTTTAATTTTGATTTATTTGATTTTTATATAATAAATATAATTTTTAAAATTTAAAAATTAAAAATTTTAGTTATTATTATTTTTAGATGTATTAATATAAATATTGTATAAATAGACACATTAAAAAATTAATATGAATATCAATCATAATGATTTAAATATAATAAAAAAATTGAAGATATTATAAAAAATAATAGATAATTAGTTAAAAAAATTAAATGTAAAATAATTAAAACTTGATAAGAAAATTAAAAAATAAAATTATTTTAGAACAATGAAAGAGTATTGTTTAAGAAAAATTAAATAACAATTCTTTTAAATTTGGTAAAATATTTGAAGAAAAATAACATACTATTAGAAGAAATTAATTTTAATTTTTTTAAAAATTTGATAATTAGTAATAAATTTAAAAAATGTAATAAAAAATTGAATGAGTAATTAAGTATGCTTGTTAAGTAATATTGAACTTAATATTAAAGTAATAAAAATTGTAACTAAAATATGAAAGAAAAAAAAGTTGCAAATTTTATTTTAGTTACAATTTTTATTACTTTTTTTTTCTTCATATTTTAACTAGTTACAATTTTTATTACTTGTTTTTCTTCATATTTTAGTTAAAATATGAAGAAGTAGTGTTTACAGTGTTAATGGAATAGTGTTTACGGTGTGTGATTATTGTGAAACAAAAAATGATAAGAGTCATGTGGCAGCACCTAAGAATCCGAAATATATATATATATATATATATATTGAAAAAGTGAAAAAATATAAAGGAAATAGGCTTTAAAAAAAATAAAATTAAAAAAATATTCAAAAAATATTAAATTTGAACTCAGTTAAATTTTTTTTATACTAATTATTTTGTTTGACAAATCCCTCTCAAATTTTTTTAGGTTGTTGTGAATTGTTTAATTAATCTTCTTAACGTTTTTAAGTTCAATTTATTATTTGTTTAAATTATTATTACTGATGTTAAATAAATTCTTATTATTTCAAAATCTCATTTGATTGAGTTATTACAATTCTCTTAATTCAATTATTGTTTATTTCTGCATTTATTTTCTTATTTCTTTATTTTTTTTAATATCTCCTTTTATTTCAAATTTCCAAATTGCTAGGTTATTACATGCTTCTTTTCTGTGTGTGTTTTTCCTTGCAAGGGCTTTTCTTTCATCGGTAATAATTTGGCCTTCAATTTTGTCAAATTTATCATTAGACTTGCGGCTTATGCTGAAACCTCCTTAGTTTAAATATTCTTTTTGAAAACTCTGACTATTAATTCTGTAAGACTCTCAAATGGAGGTTCTCCTCTACAAACATTTTTATGGTACTACCCTTACAGATTGGTCTGTTTCATCTAATACCAATTCTTTAATTTTTTGTAGTTTAAATTTCAAAGAATTCTAGATTACACACTCCAAATGCAACCTTTTTCCTTTCCTTTGAATGTTCAAGCACAATGTCGCTGGAATACATTTCATCAAGAATATAAAAAGGTTCGAATTGACATTTAATTTTTTTAAACTACTTATTTATTATTTTTTATAATATTTTCAATTTTTATTATACTTAAATTATTATGATTGATATTCATATTAATTTTTTAATGTGTTTATTTATATAATATTTATATTAATACATCTGAAAATAATAAGTAAAATTTTAAAATTTTAAATTTTAAAAATTGTATTTATTATATAAAATAAAATAAATCAAAATTAAAAAAAAATTTACTTAACAACCATGACCCATTTACTTATTATTTTCTTTTAAAAAAAAAGATGTCACGGTTTTATAACAACTGTGATCCCTTATATTTTTTTAAAAAATTATGTATTGTATCTTGAAAAATAAAATTTTGGATTATGCATGGTACAAATTTAAAATTTACTTCAATATTTTTGAGTCAAAATCTCGAAGAAGTTTAAATAAAATTGTACCATAATTTTAACATTTCTGATAATTAATTTAATATTTTGAAAATAGAAATAGGTAACTGAGTGGTGCTTTCTCGATTGAGTCTTGTGAGTGGGGCCATTTTGTGGCCGTTTCGAATACGGATTTAATGGTCAACAGCTAGTTATTATCTTTTCTGTGAATGGTAATGGGAGTCGTGTCTATCATTTTGCTCTCCTGTACTTGATCAACGTCTCCCTTGACCCAAAGCTATGATAAATTCTGAAGCCAGGCCAGCAACCATAAACCTTGGAGTTTACAATGGAAGCCCATATCTGGTTCCTTACATTCGTCCTCACCATCTGCTTCTTCCTTGCCACTTGTCCAAAATCCCACTCTAAAGAAGATGAATTGAAATTCCCTTCCACTCGGATCGGCTCACAGACTTTCAATGTTACATGGATTCACCCACCCACTTATACCATGTCAATGGTGCGAACAGACCTCGTCTATGATAATTGTAAATCCAACATGACAAACACGTCCTTGAGTACCCCCTTCAATCTCTTCCGTTATGAGCCAACTGTCAAGAACGTGACTCTATTCTACGGCTGCCCCCAAAACATTTCATCTGACGGAAACAAATTTAAATGCCAGCCTGCGCCTGATTCCAATTCTAATAACTTTGTTTTCTACACGGATGAAAGCGATGGTTCGTCGCAGCACCTGCCCGAACTTGACAACTGTAGTAAACGTATTCAAGTGCCGGTTTCGAAAGATACTTTTCTGGATCCTCAAGATGGTAGCGAAGCCCTTAGAGCTTTGTATGATGGGTTTGAGGTGTATTATACAGTAGATGGGCCTTGTGGAAAATGCGTGGAATCTAATGGAACATGTGGGTCAAATGATAACTCTCAGTTCACCTGTTATTGCCTGGATGGACCTCATGCTCGTGACTGTTCTGATTCTTCCAGTATGCGCATTTTCCTTCATTACTTCCCAAATTTCTACTTTGCTATACTGCACTTGCTCATAATGATGGCTTGATTATTGCATGTTAGTTTAGAGATGGGTTTTTTTAGAAGGGAAAAAAAAGAAAAGATTGATGCAATTTGATTGTCTTCAATAGGATGAAGGGGAAGCGCCTAATTGCTTGTTTCCATTACAACCTTCATAGCAGTGAGAGGCCTTCCCATTCAACAAAAGAGAGGGGTTGGCTGGGTTAAAACTCTAATACTTTACTGCTAATTAGACAGGCGGATCACAGATGGAACCCATTTTCTTACAAGTGTCTCTTGTGATTTTTCATTTTTGGCACGATGGAATGTGATAACTCCATTGAGTATTTCAACACCCTAGTTCTTGTTGAGGCCTCCCGGTAATCCTCCATTTCTTCTCAAAATCCTATAATTTAGTGTTACCCAGTCTTGCTGTGAAGTTTTGGGACATTAATAGTAGGTCATATGTTTATTGCATAGCAAAATTTTATGGCAATTTAGTTTCTTGACCTTAGCAATGAACATATAGACTGGTAATTTTCCTAGTCTTCTATTGTTCTTCCAGACGGCCGCCAAGTATTGGCTTGTGCTTTCATTTGAAAAGATGTCGTGTCTACCTTTGAACGAGTCAAGGAACGTCGCCCACAATCAGCTACTTCTTATGGATTGATTTGACTTTTCGTTTCTTAAATTCCCTTCTCTTTTTGTTTTTTTTTCTTAATAATATATGTTTAATCATTTTTGGTTCGCCATTCATACTTATTTGAATATTTATTATTAGATAGCATTTGCCACGATATAAGCCTTTTCACTGTTGTGCATAAATTATGAATAACTTTATTTGGTAAACATACTAATCCACCCTTTTGTTTTTATCTTCCCTTCTTATTACTTTCGTTTAGGGTCTGCAATTAAGAGTTAGGTGTTTAGAGCCATGATAAATGTATCAATCAACTTGGATTCTAGCTCAGCTCAAAATTGAAGTTTTATTTGCCGTGTTTGTGGGAGCTAGGTAATTGCTTGATTGAACCATTTATAAGATTAGTGTTATAATTAGTAAAATAGTATAAAGGCGTTTATCAGAAGTGAAAAAAATCACTGACCCAGCCAACATTATAGAATGAGGACAATTATTGGTTTGGGAACCACTTCATCTTGAGGGTATTTTGGAGATTTTACATGTCAACACAATAGTTGCATTGACTTGCATGTCTTCTATTTCCTTGTTTTGGGTCCAACACGTCTTCCTTATCTTACACTCTATTTCTTCCTTTCTTATACTTCTTAAACCCTCTCCCTAGGCAACTTCTCGCTAAATTGATTTCTGAGGAGGGCAGTTTATGTGCCACCCTGCAGTATCATTGTGATGTCACCATTACTGAGCATGATGGTAGCTTCACTCCTAATATTTGTGTTCCGTATAATCTAATTAGAACTATAACAGATGGAGTCTCCATACTTCTATTGCAAGATAATGAACCTAATTCACAATAAGGAGATTTAACTTTTGCCTTGTTGGCCCTTCCCACCATAATAGAAAGAAGAAAACCTCAACAAGGGCACAAGGATGCTAATAATAATAAGTTCAGGAAAAAAAATATGTTAAGTTGGGATTTACCCCGCTTTTTGTTGATTAAAGAGCCAATCTATATCTTGTCGCTTAGACTTTCCTCTTCATCTTATTGATAATTTCGCTAACTTATTGCGAATGAATTACACTGAAATTTTAAAAATGGGTTTTATTTTGAAAAGGATTGCACCTGAAATTGCAAGTACTGTGAAAAAAATGGTGGACGCTGTGGATTTGAAAAATATAAATTCCGTTGCTTCTGAAAGCATAAACCTCATCTCAAAAAGTTGTGGTGATGGCAATGCATGAGATATCCGCACGTCTTAATTTCCCCATGGCTAAAATGGAAAAAAATTTGATATCTGCATCCTTCATTTTGTTCTTTCTTCATATCCAGTTTCTAATGAGTCTCTAACCCCCCTTTGCTTTCTCTGTGTATTGTTGCAGGACATCGAAAAATAAAAAAAGTCGTTGTAGGTAATAGATCTGCTTTTAGTTTTCTTTTTAACTTACCTTGTGTTGCATCATAATAGTTTCTTTGACGATTATATTAATTGAAACTCATTACCATTCTGCTTGGAACCCAGGTGCTGTATCTTCTTCAATCAGTGTGATTCTTATGATTGTTCTCTTTTATTTCTATCAGTGCCCAAATAAAAAAAAAGGTAATTATCATGGATCGGGTTTATTAAAAAAAGGGCCAATTTTGTTTTAAAAATAATAATAAAACTAGGTTTGAACTTGGGCCTGGGCCAGTTTTTATTTTTTACTATTTTCTGTGTCAAACACGGCTCCAAAAAAATCCAAACAAACCCATTTAGCTTGTTTCCTCTTTTGATATTATTTTTCTTTTCAACTGCCTCCTTTAATAGTTAGTCATTCTTTTTTCTTTAAAGACATTGAAGAAAAATACATATTCTAAAAATTCAAAAATGAAAAGATTAAACCAGTTTGTAAAACAACATTTAATATTTTTAAACAAGATTTAACTATGAACATTACCCACATTTATATTTATCAAACTCACTTATCAATCAATAATATAATACGTACTATCTATATTCTTTTTTTTTTTTGTGCCAACAGAATATAATAATTATCCACCATTTATGGATACAATTGATTTTTATTTAATTTTTTTTCTTTAATATGTGATTTTATTATTTTCACCTTTGCTATGCATAACTTAGTATTCAAGTTCTAATTATAATAATATTAATATTGAAAATTGTGTTCTTCCTTCAAATTGTATTAATAATTAATTCTTGAATTCCATTCATGAAGAAAGGATAGAGTGGAAGGAAGGAAAGAAAGTTAAGAGATATCCAAATAGAATTTTAAAATGTTAGTTTAAAATAATTTAAAAAATTATTTGGATAGCTTGAGTTTAGCCTATTTTATATTAGGACTTTTTGAAAATCGGTCTATATTTTTTAACTATTTTTTAAGACTCAAATCTATTTTTATTTGGGCCGATTTTATTGAGTTAGATTAGCTTTCCAGTTGTGATTAGGTCTAAAATGCACCCAATTGAAGGAGTAAGCTTAAATATACAACAAAATAGCACCATTTGAATTAGCAGCTATATAGATTTAAATATAGTCAGATGTCAAAATCTTTTATTATAAGATCATACTTGTTTCCTCATTTATTTTATTAGACGTAGTTTTCAAGCATCCTGACCACATATTGTATTGTAGAAATTGAGAAATCTATCGTATTTCCTACTTAATAATTTACCTACTACATGTGATAGGTTTTACGATTGGAGCAACTGGAGCATTGCTAATATGTATTACTATTTTCTGTTGTAAAATCAAATCATTGAGACAAAAAATAGAAGACTGGAAGACATTTAAGGTTGACCAAAATATGGAGGCTTTCATTAGAAACCATGGACCTTTAGCTCTCACAAGATATAAATTTGCAAATGTCAAGAAAATGACCAATTTTTTTGAAGTTAAATTGGGACAAGGTGGTTATGGTGCTGTATACAAAGGAAAGCTACTCAATGGCTATCTTGTAGCTGTAAAGATATTGAAGCCATCCAAAGGGAATGGAGAAGAATTTATCAATGAGGTTGCCAGCATCAGTAGAACTTCCCATGTTAATGTTGTCACCTTTCTTGGATTTTGTTTAGAAGGGAGGAAAAAGGCTCTCATCTATGAGTTTATGGCTAATGGGTCCCTTGAAAAATTTATTTCTAATAAGGCAAATAAAACTAGTCCATGCTTGACTTGGGAAAATTTGAACCAAATTGCAATCGGGATAGCTCGAGGACTCGAATACTTACATAGAGGATGCAACACTCGAATTCTACATTTTGACATAAAGCCACATAACATCCTCTTAGATGAAAACTTTTGTCCCAAGATCTCAGATTTTGGGCTTGCTAAGCTTTGTCCTAAGAAAGAAAGCATCATTTCAATTTCAGACGCCAGAGGGACTATAGGATATGTTGCCCCAAAAGTTTGGAATAGAAACGTCGGTGGAGTTTCACATAAGTCTGATGTTTACAGTTATGGAATGATGTTGTTAGATATAGTTGGAGGGCGAAAGAACATGAATATTGAAGCTAATTGCACAACTGAGATTTATTTTTCAGATTGGATTTACGATAAACTTGAGCAAGGTAGTGATTTGGGACATCATGGGGTGAACACCATGGAGGAAAGCGATATTGTAAAGAGAATGACCATTGTGGGCTTGTGGTGCACTCAAACATTTCCAACTCAAAGACCTACGATAAGTAGAGTGATTGACATGTTAAAAGAAAGCTTAGATTCACTGGAAATGCCACCAAAGCCTATCATGTCTTCCCCTACAAGATTAGAACTAGAATCTTCCACCACTACCAATACCATGACATATTAGTGTAGTGTGTTTATTGCCATCCCATATTTTGGATCTTGAAAGCTCTTCCCAAATGCTGGAGAGACACTAGCAATTCAGAAATGTGGAAAATAAGTGTTGAAGGATTTTACAGATATATGGCATTTATAGCTATGAAATGATGCTATTAAAAATGGTTGGAAGAAAACAAAAAAGCATTAAGCCCCTAAAACAAGTGAGATATACTTTCCATTTTTCAATTTTCCATAAGTTTGAGTTGAATAGTGATTGAGGATTATTATTTGTTGAAAGGTAGTATATGGAGTCCTTCTAAATGCCCCCAAAGCTATATATGTTCTTCACCACCTAAATCTTCCTCGACTAAGCTCATTCTATAGGGTTTATCTCTAAATTTTATTTTAGACAAAAAATGTAGATCATAATGTGAGTAGGAACATGTCAACACTAGCATTATTGATTAGCACTCAGATGTTTTAATTAGTGTGCCACTGATTAATTTCATAGAGATAGGGGGAAAAACAGGGACTTTTGCTTTGATACATGATATAGGGAAAATTAGCATCACTATTTTGTGCTCTTTGTATGCATGTCTTTAGGATGTGGCACTTTTACAGAAGGTAAATTTAGTATTTCAATTCTAAAGTATCTCTTGTTTATTATTTCACAAACAAATGCTTATTAAAATTTAATTTGTTGGTATCACACTTGCACGTAGTAACATTACAATCTCCTACTAAATTAACTGTAGTATATTTAAGCAGGAAATTATGAAGTGTGAAGTGCTTTCGGTCATGTACTAAAGTATAGATAAGTTTAGATGCTTCTGTCCTAATCAAATTTATGCTGGCACTTGTGCCACCAAATCATTATGGAGCCATGTCATCACCGTTACAATGCAAGTATGGATGTGTTTAGATTCCTCTGCTGCGTAACATCCTAATCTGGTTAGACGGGATGTTAGGTTTCCTTTGAGGAAACTAATTCCTTAAATCTCCTCTGATAAGTTAGATAAATCATGGTTTCTTTGACAAAGGGAATTGAATGGTTAGCAAATTCTAGTCTATAATTTGGACAGATTTAAAATAAGTCATGTTTGTGTTGAATATTTGTCATGTACCATATTTTAAATTACATCTAAACAATTTAAATTTTAAGTGCGTTCTTTAGTGCACATTAAAAAAATTAAGTACACTGATATAATTTGTAATGACATCTCATTGTACTAGTAATAGCTCTTGAAGTGTGATAATAATGTCTAATTTGCTAATTATTTGCACCTTGTGTTGTTATTAGTACTTTGAAGTGCAAGTTATCTGTATGATGAAAAGTCATTACTAATTGCACTCTCAAAATACTAGTAAATACACATTATTACCATCAGTGGCAAGTTACCAGCACATTAGCGAAAAGTTACTAGCACAATTCAAATTTGTTCACTTAATTTCTAAATGTGCACCGTAAAATTCACCGAAATTTTGTTGTGTTGTCATACCTTGTCAAGGTTCTCAGCTCTAATGCTGGAATATTATCATACAGGGCAGACTTTTTCGAATAATTACTTTTGGAGTCTCTCTATCATTTACTTGCCTCGCTGCTCTTTTTCAAATTTTATCTCCTAAGTATATATCGTACATAAGATTACCGTCAGGTATCTAGGAACATAAACCATGAACTAAATCTCACATATGAATATATTTATTTAAAAACATGAATTTCAATATTCTAAATACATACACAAACATTAAACACAAACACTTAAAAAACAAATTCTTATTACAAGTGGCAGCCCAGTACTGTGCAATCCGCACACCCCCCCCCCCCCCCAAAAAAAAAAATTTCTATGAAAGGATGCTTTTCTGGTTCCAGCGAAGAATAAATCCCTAACAGAACTTATAAATTGGCACCCCTCAATCCGAGAAGTATGACATTTTTTGAACATGTAACCACATAGCATTATGAACACTGGTTGAAGTTGAAAATTATTATTGGGAAACAACCCAAGAAGCTTCCAGTCACAAAGGTGCATCATTGACTTCAGTACTACAGAAAGAAAACCTCCAACTATATAGCATTATCAATGTTTTATAACTCCTCTTTGATCATTGTTGCAGGAAATTCAGGGCCTTGTATGAGGAACAAAGTAATAATAGGTAATAGATCGAGTTTACTTCTACATAATTTTGTTCACAATTTTGTGCAGTATTTATTACATTTCAATTCAATAACCTATATTAATTGCTATCTCTTACCGTATTTCATACTTCCCTGTTGCTGGTGCTGCTTTGGCTGGGTGTTTTTCATTAGATTATTGTTTTCTATCTATCCGAACCAAAAATAAAGTATTGAAGGGAAGACAGTAAGCGTAAATAAATGACCAACAGACTGTAGAGCCATATAAATTGGCTTATTTGCACATTTAAACAAAGCCAGATTGTAATAGTCATTCTCTCATTTAGTTTGAACCTTTTTTCTTATCATGAGCGCATATTGTAATATGAAAATTGAAGGATGTGTGATATTCCTTAGCCAATGATTACCTACTATATATGCTAGGTGTCATCATGGGTGGAGCAGCTGTAGTACTTTTAGTTTGCTGTTGCAGATGCAAATTTTGGAAGACAACGATGGCTGATAAAGAAATCAAAGCCCTTATAAGAAATCATGGACCTCTGGCCCTCTCAACGTATAAGTTCTTTGATGATTTGAAGTTAAACTGGGACAAGGTGGTTATGGTTCTATATGTAAAGGAGAGCTACCCAGTGGCTGCCCTGTGGCTGTGAAGATATTGACTGCATCCCAAGGGGATGGCCAAGACTTTATGAACGAGGTAGCTAGCATCAGTAGAACTTCCCATGTTAATGTTGTCACCCTTCTTGGATTCTGTTTGGAAGGAAGAAAAAAGCCTCAAATCTATGAATTCATGTCCATTGGATCCCACGACAACTTCATTTACAACAAGGAAGATGAAATTAGACCATCTTTGAGTTGGAAAATTTGTACCAAATTGCAATTGGAATAGCTCGAGGGCTTGCGTACTTGCATAAGGGATGCAACACTTGGATTCTACCTTTTGACATAAGGCTATATAACATCCTTTTAGATGAAAACTTTTTCCCCAAAATCTCGGATTTTGGGCTTGAAAAGTTTTGTCCCAATCAGAAAAGCATAATTTCAATTTCGGATGCTAGAAGAACTATAGGTTATCTAGCCCCAGAAGTTTGGAATAGAAATTTTTGAACAGTTTCACATAAATCAGATGTTTATAGCTATGGGATGTTGCTGCTAGACATGGTTGGACAGCAAAAAGACATGAATGCCAAAGGTAATTGCACATCTGAGACATATTTTCCAAATTGGATATATATTATACTTGAGCAGGACAGCAGTCTGGGAACTGATGGGATGATCACCGCAGAGGAATATGATATTGCAAAGAGAATGACCTAGGTGGGTTTGTGGTGCATTCAAACGTTTCCAACTCAAAGACCTGCAATGGGTAGAGTAGTTGAAATTTTTGAAGGAAGCCTAGATTCACTGGAAATGCCACGAAAGCCTGTCATGTCTTCCCCGACGAGGAACAAAAGGGGAATTTTCCACTGCCATTACACATTAGTGCAGTGCGTTTATTGTCATCATTCCAGATTTTGGACCTTGGTAGCTCTGCCTTAGATGCTAGCGATGTGGCACCAGATGTGCGGAATAGAAATTTTGAAGGGGTTTTGCATCAATGCAATGTTTATAGTTATATATAATATGAGTAGTGATCTGGGATTTGATGGGTATCATCCACGGTAGAGAAATTGTAAAGAGAGTGACTAAAGCGGGTTTCCGGTGCATTCAGACAATATCAAAATGCAGGCCCACAAAAAAATATTTAAACTTTGTTAAAGGTTTTCGATATTTCATTACAGGTTTTGGTGACGCTGTTAATGAATTTAGGTATTTGATATTTACTAGCAACTACGCTTCCTAAAAACTGAATTTTTACAATCATTTTGCTTCTACCAAGCACTAAAAATTATAGTCTTTGACCAAATTCAAAGTGACATATCATGTCTAACTATTTAACTGCTTTATTATCATCTCCTTAGCGGAGAAGAGGAAGCAAAAAGCATCAAACATCTCTTAGGCATCAACATACAGCTAGTGAATATCATCTTTGCAAAAGTTGTCGATACGATTAAACCTTTCATAAGTCTATTGGTTTGCTGAAAACCAACCGAACAACATTCATCTTTAAAAAATTGTCTCAAATCATTAATAAGTGAACTTCTTAAACCATAATCTACAGTATTTATTGAGGTAAATGGAGAAATGTAATATAAAACCGCAAAACATCCTTTTGGATGAAAAGTATCACCCGAAGATCTCAGATTTTGAATTTCCACGAAGGAAGAGAGCAATACATCAATGTCAAATGCAATAGGAATAATTAGGCAGCGACAAAAGTGTGAAATAATAATTACTTGTCATGGAAATGAATGAATTACTATAAATCATTGTGAGATAATTTAAAATAATTTTTAATATATAAAGCATACTAACGTGAATACTAATATCTTAATTAATCATTAAAGAATATATTTAATGAACTTAAATTAAAATTTTTTAATAATTAAAAAATACTAATAATCTGAAGCATTATTTCAAATAAATTTTGAAGAAATAATCAAATTAGATAAGTTTCTAATTTAACATTTATTTTTAAAATAGTAATGTTGGAAACATTATTTCTAATAAATATAATTACTTAATTGCTTGTAGATAATTTGTTAGGTATACATTCATTTTAGGTTGTTGATTTTGAAGTTATATTTTTGCATTGACGTTTATAATGCGATTGTATTCTTCGATTTATGCATAAATTGTAGGAATTTTGAAATCTTTGATATATAAATAATTCTTGTAAAATATTTTAATATTCAATGTTAGGTCAAATAATGATAACTTTAGAGATCGTAGACTAATTTATAGCAGGCAATGATTTTTGCATGTTTCTATATGCGACCCCTCTTGTAGGAATCCAAATGGATAGGGAACATTCTACCTTTATTTAGACACACAAAGGGACATATTTATAATGGCAATCAGAGTGTCATGTTTGAGTGTGACAAACCCAAAGAGATGAAGATTGATGGGAAAATTACTTTAGAGAGGTTGAAAGACTTGATTTACGAGAAATTAAGAATTTTTCTCAAACCAAATAATGGTTCAAGTTATTTAAAGGCTTACAAAAACATTATATCTAGTTGTGTACAGGAAGTTATACTAGCTCGGAAGATGATTGTGATATCGAGTTGATGCTTTATACTCACTCACAAAATTTGCTTTTTAATTAAATTTATAGAATTGAACGTAGAGATATCAAACGCCCAAATTGATCTTAACACAGAAGAAGTACAATCACCAACAGATTGCGTCATGTCCGCACTTCTGTCCCAAAGTCTTGTTATGCACACCCAAATGTCATTGTTACATGAGGTAGTGGATTCATACCATGAGGAGTGTTGTTAGTTACATAGTACATTTTAAAATTTTAAAATAATTGTCACAATATTTTATTGTTCTAAATTCATTTTATTCAAACATTTATACTACAAAATCCTCTACAGGTTAATGTAGTGTATGATGATGAAGATAATGTAGCCCCTTGTCTAGCTAATTCATCCATGCCTTTTGGGCCCCACAGAGGTGAGTCCCTCCCCCTCTCTCTGATATTAACTGGATCCAGGTAATATTGCAAGGAATCCCATATTTATGTCAATTTTATAAATTTACTTGTAATTTCAGTTTTAATATAATTTTATTTAAAACCTAAATTTTAGAATCTAAAATGCGATACTAATATATGTTAATGATGATTTAGTTTAAATATTAACTTTTATCTTTTTCTTTATTTTTAACTTTGGAATAGGAAACTGAATGGGGCTTTCCTGGTTGACTAGTACAGATATTTTGTAACTGTTTCAAATACGTATTGATAGTCAACACCATGCCACCTTCCTTTTTCTTTCGCCTACTGTGTTTCAATTGTAGAAGAATAATGCATTTGCGTCTTTGTTTCGTTAAAATGAAAGATGATAAGAACCAATATCACCCTAACCCAAAGCATTGATTTCCATAAACCTTGCATTTAGCAATGGAACCCCATCTCAGCTTCCCCAGTGACATATTTAAGCGGCGCCTTGTAACGTGTAAAATGTTAAAAAAGAAAAATTACTATTTCATTTACACAACACTTTCTTTATTATAAAGATATATATAAATTTCACTTACAATTAAAAAAATAGTGAATTATCTTTAAAGATAACATTAATATTTTATTAAAAAATATATATCTTAAACTTTTACTTTCAATATTATTTATTTTGCATTGAAATCATAGACTTAATTTATTAAAAATAAAAGGACTATTTTATATTGATTAAATATATATTTAATATTTATTATATTATATAAGTGATAATCATAAAAAAAATTTAATTAAAATAGATGTAATTATGTAGTGTATCATTTAATTAAACAATTTATCCAAATAAAAACTATAATTTGAGCCTCCCAAAGGAGTTAAAAAAAATTGCCATTAGCATTGACACCGCCCTCTGCGTTTAACATACGTCAAGAAGTGCTGAATATTCTCAAAATCAGTCTCAAATTACTCCATTAAAAAAATTAATTGCTTTTAGGGATATTTTTAAAAAATAACTTTTATTTAAGATAAAATTAAAAAATAATTATTTTTAATTAATTTTTTAATACTCATAAATCAATTATTTATTTTTTATATACAAAATGGAAGGAGTATATGAAGGTGAATGGTGTTTTCGTCGGCGAATCTTCCAAGGAGAGAACATTTTGTGGTCGCATTCTGCTGCGCATTTCCAATCAACGGCGACCTTTCGAAGAAGTGTTGGAGGGTTTTACATGCGCATTTTCTTCCTCAAAATGAATGGTGAGGGGAAACCCGCTAAGCGGGGGACGTGTATCATTATCCCCTATTCACCTCTAACCCAAAGCTATGATATATGTATAGCCAGCAATCATCAACCTTGGAGCTAACAGTGAAAGCCCATATCTTGTTCCTTATTTCCATCATCACACTATCATCTCCTTCTTCCTAACCATGAACAATTTAGTGGTTGGTTTTCCATGTTGGATTTGGGGCAAGTTTAGGGAGGGTTTGAACTCTCGTATCTATGCTCTTTCATTTAAATCATTATTTGTTGCATACATGAATGAAATCTGCCATTTGCATTTGCATTTGCATTGAATAAAAGGTAAATTATTACTGTTTATTCTCACATAGTTTGGTTACAACTGGATGATTGATACCGACTGATACGTAATGCATCATTTTATTTTCTATATATAAATGCTAAAAACGATAAAGTAGTTTAAATAAAATTGTGCTGTAATTTTAACGTTTCTGATATTTTAAATTTTGAACATAGAAGTAGGAAAGTGAGTGGTGCTAATTTACGCACGATCCTATGTGCATCTCTAGATTTAGATTTTACATAAAATTTTTTAATTTTTAAAATTTTTTTTATAAGATAAAAAAAATAAAATAAAAGCAATTTTGTAATTGACAAATAAAAAAATTAATATTTTATAAAAAAAATTATAAAATTTAAACCGTCTAATTGGAATCCAGATTCATTGCAGTGGCCTCTGCAGTGGATGATTTGGATCGTCCAAATTAATCTGGACGGTTCAGATCTATTTATTTTTTATTTTAGATTTTAAAAATATTTTTTTATAAGATACATAATATAAAATTAAAAAAAATACTTAACTGTGAATTTTGAAAAAAATAAAGTTTTAACTTTAAAAAAAAATTGAATTATTAAGATTTTAACTTGAGTGGTTGAGATTTTATAAGAAAGGATAAGGAGAGAAAAACATTGGAGAGTATCCATTTACGTCTAATTGACTAGAGAATCCGGGTTGGTGCTAATTTCCTGATTGAGTCTTCGAAGTAGGGGCGTTTTTTGGCCGTCTCGAATACGCGTTCAATAGTCAGCAGCCAGTTCGACCTTAGAGCAGCCTCTCTTCTTTCTTCATGATGCTTCTTCTTCTTCTTCATTCTTTATTTCTCACCGCCTTTCGTCTCCTCAATTCAGGAGATTTCAGAATGGACCGCCTAGCACTATTGTTTTCATTTATATTAACACTTCATATATCAGCATTAGGTAATCAAAATTGAAATTACAGTGAAGCATCATGAACAAAAATGAAATCGGTAATTTTAGTTGTACTGCCCCAATTCTACAATTACCGGGTCTAATGTATTTGCGGGATACTATTTGCAGGAGTAATTTCAACTACATTCACAATAGCTAACAAATGCGAGTACACGGTGTGGCCAGGCATTTTGTCGAGCGGAGTTCCGAGTCTTGCAACCACCGGCTTCAGGTTGCAAACGGATGAGTCTATGACAATCTCTGCACCTACCCCTTGGAGTGGTCGCATCTGGGGTCGAACTCTCTGCTCCCGAGACTCCACCGGCAATTTCTCCTGCTTCACAGGTGATTGCGGCTCCGGCAAGGTAGAATGCGACGGCAGTGGAGCCGCACTACCTGTCACGTTTGTAGAACTCAGTTTGGCGAGTAATAGCGGCCTTGATTTCTACGATATCAGCTTGGTAGACGGTTACAACGTCCCTATGCTCGTCGTCCCTCAAGGGGGTTCCCGTGGCAACTGCTCCAGCGCGGGTTGCGTTATGGATCTGAACGGCACGTGTCCTTCAGAGCTCAAGGTTGCGAGCTTGGATGCTAAAGAAGTGGTGGCATGCAAGAGCGCCTGCTTGGCATTTAACTTGGCCGAGTACTGCTGCGCTGGTGCGCAAAACACGCCAGAAACTTGCAAGCCATCCTCCTACTCTAAGATATTCAAAAGCGCTTGCCCAAGTGCTTATAGCTACCCGTATGATGATGCGACGAGCACATTTTCATGTGCCTCCGCAGATTATACCATAACCTTTTGTGCTACCCGTAACACCAGGTTAGATTTATTATTCATCTAGACTTTGAACTGTAAAACGGTAATTATATAACTATAACAACGTTGGGACACCCAGTGGCCAGTTCGGATTGGCAGAGAAAAAATGAGTTATTTTGAGCAGACTATTTAGATCATCTGAAAAACAAACAAACACATAAAGGAAACAAACAAACTTTTATAGATAATCTGGTCGACTTCACTCACCTATAAATAGGTCCGAATGCATGCAGCAAGAGTGCGTAGCAGAAAAGTGATCAAAGGCACTAGTGTGTGAGTAACCAATCGTGAGTGACAGTGTGAGGTGTTGGTGGGGTGTCTTAGTGTGAGTTATGTATATTCTATTTTTAGTGAGTAGTAAAAGAGTTTCTTTCAGGCTAACTAGTCCTTCCAAGTGTTAAGAGCTGAAGCTGCTGTTCTTGATTCGTTCTTGTGCCTTTATTAGTGATTTCCAACCGAGGAAAGCGAGAGATTGCGTTGCGTGTGAGGATTCTGAAGGGCGTTGTGGCTACAATCAGACCACCAAGCAGATGATGTGCTTTTGCAAAGATGGTAGTATTGCTGCCCAGAGCTGCTACAAAGGATCTACGCTTCCTGGTATTTATCTCTTTATGCAATCTTTTTCACCGTCTCAAATCAGGAATGTTATTATAATTATAAACAATGTAATTGGCGTGAAATTATGTATCACAAGTTCACCACTGAAGATACCCAATTTTTCCTTTATATAGTTGGCCAAGAAATTTTTTTTTTCCTTTATAGAAAATCAAGACCTTTATCCATACAAATTGGGTATATCAATCATGTAAATTTACTCTTGAGTTTCGATTTTACTATATTTTTGTTTAAAAACTAAATTTTAGAATCCAAAATGTGATACTAATACATGTGAATGATTATATAGTTCAAGTAAAATTATGACATAATTTTCCCCGTTACAAAAATTAGAGCTTTTATCTTTTTCCTTACTTTTAACTTAGGAATGGGAGACTGAATGGTGCTTTGCTGGTTGACTCCTGTTGTAGGCTAGTACAGATATTTTGTGCCCGTTTCAAATACGTATGTATTCATAATCAACAACATGCCACCTGCCTCTTTTTTTCGCCTGCTTTGTTTCAATTGTGGAAGAATAATGCATGTGTGTCTTTGTTTTGTTAAAATGAATGGTGATGAAAACCAACGTCACCTCTATCCCAAAGCATTGATATATCTCTAGCCAGCTTCCATAAGCCTTGCACTTAACAATGGAACCCCATATCTTCTTCCTAAGCACTTTGCCAAATTCCCACTCAATAATGCTAATTGCTTGTTTCCATTGGAAACATCATAGAAGTAAGAGCCCTTCCCATTTAACAAAACAGAGGTGCTGATTGAGTTAAAACTTGAAAACTTTAGACAACATCCCAATATTAAGTGGGTGCTCAGTGTTGACATCTTCAAAAATAGTTATCTTTTATTACAAGTGCCTCTAGTGATTTTTTTTTCCTTGGTTTTGGCTGTGGTTTTGGTTTTTGTTTTGGTTTGGGGGGGAGGGGTGATGATGGAAATGCGATAACTCCTCCATTAAGTCTTTCAACTAGTTCTTGTTGAGTCTTCCCCGTAATCCCCCATTACTTCTCACAAAAAGAAATTTTGACAACCCTCAGCCTTTAAAAGCGACATCCATATAACTATCCATCCATCCTGTATATGAGAAAGACGTTCCATTGTTTACGACCTGGTTTCATTCTTCTCGTTGTTGAAGTCAACTTGTTTTTCTCTATTGGACTGAAAGGAATCAATACTCAATACTCCTAACTCCCCACATCCACAATTCCGCCTTTGAAAACTATGAAAGCCTTATCTTCAACTTGGCTGATATCATGAACAGTACACTAATTAAGCTTGGCTATTCATAAGCAAGCTTGCAAACCCAACTTCAAGTTGGCTAACAACTTTTCAGTGTCAGCAGATTATCCAAGGAGGGAAAACTCAAGTTTAGTTTTTAGATGTTTGTTATCAAGTTCTCTAATACACTTATCACTAGTGGACGGATGTTTTAAAAGAATCAACTAGTTGGAAAGAAAAAATCTATTTGTTATATTCTTATTGAGTAATCTAATGACAAACATTTAAAAAAAATTGCTAATTTTTATCTTTAACTAAATGAAAATGCTGTAGACTTCTAGCTGAAAATTCTTGAAGCGTGTATTACCAGGAAACAACACAAATGCTCGAAGTCACAGTTTCATGATTGAGTTTAGCACTTTAGACAACTATATATGCTCTAATTTCTCTTTGCTTATAGTTGCAGAAAATTCACAGAATTTGAAGAGGAAACTTATGATAGGTAATGGATTGAACTTCTTGTTTCATATTTTTCTTTACAATTTTGTGTAGTATGTTATCTTTCAATTCAATCCTCCATATAAGTTGATATCTCTTACCATTTTTCATACTACCCTCTTGTTGATGCTGCTTCAGCTGGGTGGTTTTAATTGAGCTTCTCCTTTTATATATATCTGGGCCAAAAAGAGATTAGGCACATATCAGAGGAGCACCCACTCGAAGCAATAAGCATAAATATAAAACTGAATAGTACCATCTGAATGAGCACATATATAGATTTAAATATAGCCAAACGTCAAAAATTTTCATTCTAAGATCACATAATTTTTTTTTTCTCATTTTTTTAGAAGACTTTTTTTTTCAAGCATCCTGACCACATATTGTATCGTAGAAATTGAGGAATCTCTCATATCTCCTACTCAATGACTTACCTATTGTATGTGATAGGTTTTACAAGTGGAGCAACTGGAACACTGCTAATATGTATTACTATTTTCTGCTGTACAATCAAATCATTGAGACAGAAAATAGAATTCTGGAAGACATCTGATGTTGACCAAAACATGGAGGCCTTCATTAGAAACCATGGACCTCTCGCTCTCACAAGATATAAATTTGCAGATGTCAAGAAAATGACCAATTCTTTCGAAGTTAAATTGGGACAAGGTGGTTATGGTGCTGTATATAAAGGAAAGCTACTCAATGGCTGCCTTGTAGCTGTAAAGATATTGAAGCCATCCAAAGGGAATGGAGAAGAATTTATCAATGAGGTTGGCAGCATCAGTAAAACTTCCCATGTTAATGTTGTCACCCTTCTTGGGTTTTGTTTGGAAGGGAGGAAAAAGGCTCTCATCTATGAATTTATGGCCAATGGATCCCTTGAAAAGTTTATTTCTAACAAGGTAGATAAAACTACTCCATCCTTGACCTGGGAAAATTTGCACCAAATTGCAATTGGTACAGCTCGAGGCCTTGAATACTTGCACAGAGGATGCAATACTCGAATTTTACATTTTGATATAAAGCCACATAACATCCTTTTAGATGAAAACTTTTGTCCCAAGATATCAGATTTTGGGCTTGCTAAGCTCTGTCCCAAGAAAGAAAGTATCATTTCAATTTCAGAAGCTAGAGGGACTATAGGATATCTTGCTCCAGAAGTCTGGAATAGGAATGTAGGAAGAGTTTCACATAAGTCTGATGTTTATAGCTATGGAATGATGCTGTTAGACATGGTTGGAGGGCGAAAGAACATGAATACTGAAGCTAATTGCAAAAATGAGATTTATTTTCCGGATTGGATTTATGATAAACTTGAGCAAGGCAATGATTTGGGACATGATGGGGTGAACACTATGATGGAAAATGATATTGCAAAGAGAATGACCATTGTGGGTTTGTGGTGTATTCAAACATTTCCAACTCAAAGACCTACGATAGATAGAGTGATTGACATGTTAGAAGGAAGCCTAGATTCACTGGAAATGCCACCAAAGCCTGTCATGTCTTCCCCTACAAGAGTAGAACTAGAATCTTCCACCACTACCAATACCATGACATATTAGTGTAAGGCGTTTATTGCCATCCCAAATTTTAGGTCTTGAAAGCTCTTCCCAGGTGCTGGAGAGACACTAGCAATTCAAAAATATGGAAAAGAAGTGTTAGAGGGGTTTTACACATGTATGGCATTTATAGCTACGAAATGATGTTGCTAGAAATAGTTGGAAGAAAACAAAAAAGCATTAAGGCCCTAAAACAAGTGAGATATAAACTTTCCATATTGGATTTTCAATTTTCCATAAGCCTGACTTGAATAGTGATTGAGGATTATCATTAGTTGAAAGGTAGTATATGGATAACTTAAAAATGCCCCTAGAGCTATATATGTCCTTTCCACCACTCGAATCTTCCTCTCCATTAAGCTTATTTTATAGCGTTTAAGTTTATCTCTAAATTTTATTTTAGATGAAAAGTGTTGATCATGAAGGTAACGAGGAACATGTCAACACTAGCATTATTGATTAGCAGTCACATGTTTTAATTAGTGTGCCATTGATTAATTTCATGGAAATAGGGGGAAAAAGGCGACTCTTGCTTTGATACATGATACAGGGAAAATTAGCATCACTATTTTGTGTTCTTTGTATGTGTGTCTTTAGGATGTGGTACGCTTGCAGAAAGTAAATTTAGTATTTCAATTTTAAAGCATCTCTTGTTTATTATTTCACAAACAAGTGCCTATTAAAATTTAATTTGTTGGTTTCACACAATTTGCATTCAGTAACATCGCAATCTCCTACTAAATTAACTATGGCATATTTAAACCGGAAATTCTAAAGTGCTTTTGGTTATGTACTAAAAACAAAATTGCTATTAGCATGCTGTTATGAGACAACCCTTTGCATATAACATACAAGCACAAAATACATAAGGAGATATAGGTTCTTGCACCCTAATGTGGTGTCGAATGTACCTAGATGCTATACGGATACCTTGTTTTCTCAATACGTATCAAATAGTATTCGAATTTCCTATGGTGCCCCTACACAATAGGAAATATTGTGCCTTCCAAATAAGGGGGGCAAAGATTTTGTTTTTAAAAAAGAAGTTTAACTTCTTAGTTTTTAAACATTTTAAATTCTTAAACAGCATGGCCACTGCACGGTAGAAAATTCAAAGTGCATCAAATATCACGTTACATTTGGTGTTCTTTTAAAAAAAGAAAAATTTATAACCTGAGCTGAATTGTCGATGGCGTTGACGATTTTCGCCTGCTAAGAGCAATTTGCATATGACGGAGGCTTCCTTCTTTCCTCTATATATGCGGATAGTGTTTTCCACATTTTTTTTTCCTTCCTTAAAAAATTATCTGACCTTCTTTTGTAGATTCTATAATGCAAATTTCTATTTAAGTGAACGAATACAATTGACAAGTGAGTCAATTTTATTGGGCTATCAGGTGTGACCTGAACAAAAATTTTAAGATCAGATTAGTATCTTCTAAAAATTACAATGTGACCAGCCCCAAACAAAAAATCAATCTTATAAAATAAAATTTCCTCAATTTTTCTCTTCATTTCAGAAACTTTCCTTTATTCTCATACACTTCGCTCGACGACTCTCTCAACACCGTCGCTCTCTCCAACTCCCCCATGGCCACTGTCCGTTCAACTCACCCACTCCGGCCATAGCTATCGTCGTACATCTTTGCAACTCTCACCATATTCACAGTTGACGAAACATTGATATATAACATAAAAATGTAAATAATTACAAAATTAAAATAATCATTTAAATGTTCTATCTGTTGTCTCTAAGTACCAAGATATGTTAGCCATCCTTTCCATTGGTGAGACCTTCTCGAAATGGTTATTGGCATTACAACTGCAACAAGGACTACAAGAAATTTCTCAACGATTACCAACACTTTGAAAATAAGATGTCAGCATATTAAAAATATATTACTAACACGTTGAAAAATGTTACTAGCAAAGTCATCTAATTTTATTAATTGATTAATAATGTCTATTATCCGAATTAACTATAGGTGTTGTTAAAAGCATTTGACAAGCCTAGCTGCTAAGTTATATAATTTTTCATTTATTTAATTTATTTATATTCATTTTTATGTTTTCGTGAACCAAATAACGGAGTCTCTGAATAGGCTACGCTCAAGAACCAAAATCACCATGTTTCGTTGCTTCTTCTCCATCCTCCACCTTTTCTCTCTCTCTCCTCCCTTCCATGCATCGGCGTCACCTACTCTCCTCACTCTAACAACATCCATACGACGCCATCGTCGGACAACATTCTTACTGTCATTCATTCCCTCAACCTCAACTCTCTCTGCCTCTAAGATTTTGATCCAAATATCACCCGAACCTTCCTACTGCCATTCATTCCCTTAAGAGGGACAAATAGGTCATTTCCCGGAATTGGCTCCAAACTCTGCTACCCTTCCCACGCTACACTGTCGGAAAGTGCCATGAAAGTGCACTTTCTGTTTCTGTCCAGCGTTTAGCCTACCATACACATCAAGGCAAAGGAATCCATTTTTATTTTTACTTTTCAATGTTCTGCCAAGTACGCGTAGGAAAATAAATGCCAAATAATCATTTATCTCTAACTAGCTCAAAAGATTAGGCCAACTAAGTAAATTTGCTAAAATATTTTAAGGTAGGACAAAATATCATAAACAATTCTTCATATTATGCATCTTGAATTTTTGATAATATACGACAAAAATATCAATTAAAAAGAATTTACCCAAAAAATATCAATAAATAGGGAAATTCTATAAAATGCCAAGTTTAGCTTGTCTACTACGCGATATGACAGCCACCCCACTCCCAATATATATATATATATATATATATAATAACCAACCCCCTGGTTGGGTCGTGGAGGAGAAGAGCGGGTTCGTTGGTAAGTTATTTTTATTTGAACTAGTATTGTGGGGTGGCGTTCACCGATGTAATTGTAAAGTGAGCGATGATCAAAGAGCGCGGGACCACTGATGAAATATAACGAGTTGATACTTCCTTTTCAACAGTTCGACAATCTGTAAATGATTAAATTACTTTGATACTTTCTTGAGTTAATTATGAGAGTTTATGTCAGAGTCGATTATTATATTATTATATAATATAAAATATTTAAATTGTTTAACACAATTCAGTTTGGTTCAGATAAAAATTGAATTTATAAAATAGATATTTAATAATCAAATTAGTTAAAATTGTTTTGCAAAAATTTCATCCAATTCAATTAAAAAATTAGTTTCTTTGTTACTTTAATTAATTTCAGTTAAATCAATTCAGTTGAAATTAAATGAAATCAAGTTTGAATATATCCACTTAATGGTGGGAAGGAGACTAATTACCATTGCCCCACAGTGACATTGATGTCTTTGTCGTTTTCATTGTTAAAATCAGTCAAGTCAATCTAATAATTAAGCTTTATAACAATGTTTTTAAAAATCAAATCTATTGTCCCGTCAAAGAAGGAAGTGATTCAAAAGTTAGTGACTAAATTGCTGTTAAATTGTAGTTAAATCAATTTATTTTAAAATATATTTAATATAATTAAATTTTTAGTTTTATAAATATATTTATATAAAATTTTGTAATATATACTGAAGTTTGGTTCTATGGCTTCTCGGATAAGATACAAGCTTATATTTTAAACTTCCGTTTAAAATTCTATTTCTAATAAATGTATATAAATTTATGTCCATATATATATATACTGTTTCAATATTACCATGAATAACAAAATTTGTATTTTATTAAGCTGGAAACATTGTGTAATATTTTAAATCATTGTTATGAGCTGTTAGGAATTTAAATTATCACGATTGTCCATAATGTGTCCATCCAAGAAATTACAGGATGTCACAAATCCGAATTATAGTTGAGATTGAGTGGACCTGGATTGAAACTCCTCTATGTGGTCCAGCACAGTTGATTCAAGACATTAGGATGTTCGGGTGGAACTGAAACTGGAACAACCCCATATATTGATATTAATGGGTATTAAGTTAGAAATAAATGTTCGTTATTTTACCTCCATTAAATATTTTCGTTTATACACAACATTGTATGACAACCTGTCTGTACTAGTCATAATAATAATAGAATAATTCAGTGATTATTTTTGCTAAAAATTTTGAATTTATATCCTTCATAAAAATATTTTCGCTAAAATTTTGAGAGAGTAACATAAGAAATAAATTCAAATCAATTTTTTTTTGAAATTAAACTAATCATTAAATTGATAGAGACACTAGTTCACAGTTCAATAATTTAATCGTAGTTAAATTATAGTTAAATTAATAATAATTAAATATATATTTTAAATATTATATATTAAAATGTTAATATAATAAATAAATATTACTAAATTTTAAATATTTTATTACTAATTTCATGTATCTCATAATATTTGAGAAATCATTTTTAATTTAAAAATAAAAATTACTTATGATTAAAATTTAATAATATTTAATTTTAAATTTTTAAAGTTGTCAAATTATATTAAGATTATATTTATCATTAAAAAATAAAAAATTTAAAAATTATAAATTAGAAAAATAATTTATCAAATAAAAAAATTCAACCAAATTAAAAATATAGTTATAAATAGTATAAATATTAGTTTAAATATTTTTATATATTATATATATGATATATATATATATAATTATTTATTATATTATTTTATTGAGATGTTTATATATATTAAAAAAAATGTAATATTGTTGAAAGGATTAGTGGTTCATGTGACAAGAAGGCTTGGCATTTAATAGAGGGTCGCATGCTTGACGTCTCAATATTAAACTAAACGACATACCAAATCCTAGTTAAACAATGATTTGAACCAAAAGAAAAAAAATAAAAAATAAAAACAAAGGAAAAAAATGGGAACAATAAAAGTTACAGAAAATAAAGAAAAAAAAAAAAGGAATGTTACATAAAAGTTACGGAAAATAAAGAAAAAAAATTAGGAGTGTCACATATCTCTGTAAAACGAGAGTTGTTGGCATTATTTCATTCTTGAAGGGGGTACTTAAACTGTAAATTTTTGGGTTTACTTATGTTTCTATAATGTTCGCAATATCAAAACAGGAAGTTAGTACGAAAAAAGCGAATAATTCAAAAACTAATTCAATGATTAAGTTATAAACAAGAAAGCTTTATCATTCTATATACATGTCCACACTTAGCTATCCACACTGGCAGATGAAAGAAGTTGAGACTAAGAATAGGTGGATTAGATGCTATTTCTGCTATAAACTATGAATAACTCGCTGAGATGAGAAAGAAGATCACCACTTAATTGCTAGAATTCGAAGTCGTGGATTTGCTTCCCAAATTAGAATCAGGTGAAGGCGGAGGCATGTCATTCTTGAGCGACACAACATCATCTGCAGAAATATCCATCACCTCCGGCTTGCTGTTATGCTTCCCATCACTCTCGATATCCCTCAGCGTCTCCAGCACTTGTTCCATGGAAGGCCTCATATCCTTCAAATTCTGCAAACACTGAAACGCCAACTCCGCCACAGCATTAATCATCTTCCTCACCTTGTAATCCGACTCAAACCCAAGTGTAGGGTCCACCAGCTCATGCAGTGCCCGGTTGTGGATCTTGTTAATTGCCATGGTGGACAGATTGATCTCGTGTCGATGCCGCGTGATGTCCACGGCTGGCATTGATGATATCAGCTCAATTAACACCACACCGAAGCTATACACATCGCTTTTGTCAGTGAGCTGGTAGCACTCATGGTACTCTGGGTCGACATAGCCGGGAGTCCCTTGTGGGGCTGTGGAAATATGAGTGACGTCGTTTGGGAAGAGACGGGAGAGTCCGAAATCAGCTACTTTGACACAAAAGTGGTTGTCAAGAAGGATGTTGTTGGTTTTAACGTCTCGGTGGATGATGTCTGAGGCATGAAGGTATGTCAATGCACTTGCAGTTTCAATGGCTATGTTCATTCTGATATTCCAGGGGAGTGAGCCTGGCTTTGCTCGCTCCCCGTGAAGATGATCGGCCACAGTTCCATTGGGAATGTATTCGTATACGAGAAGGAGTTCACGGCTGTGCCGAGAGGTGCAGCCATAGAGAGAGACAAGGTTTGTGTGACGCAAGCGGGTCAAGATCTCAACTTCGTTAATGAATTGCTCTACTCTCTTGTAATTGTTCTCGTACAATCGCTTCACCGCAACACAACGACCGTCCCGAAGTTTGCCTGGACAAGACATATCAGAAGGAAAGTGAGCATTGAAAGCAAAGAAATGTTAGGATTCATCTGTGAGTGGAAATTCTATTCCAAAAGTAACTGAGGATCTTATAAATTAATTGATTCATATTAGATGTGATGTCAATCCCACAAATATGATTCCTCGCTGAAGCCCAACAAAAGAAATTCTGGCTCCTCCATCCTAATTCCTATCAAGAAATGTATACCACGAATGTGTAACAACAGAGGATGCGTGATATTACCAAAGTACACTGTTCCAAAACCTCCATCCCCAAGTTCTCTGGCTGAATCAAAATAGTTAGTGGCCTCTTCAAGTTCACTGTATGTGAAGAGGTGGACTCCAAAATATTTACTTCCATTCTCAGGGTTCATCATGGAGGAATGAGAAGAAATGGCCCGTGATTGTATGTACGATTTTGCATAACTGGTCTTCTTTCGGCGCTGATAGAAATAAAAGAGAACGAGCATAACAATCACACTGACTGAAGAAGCAACAACACCTGGGGTTCCAAGCAGAATGGTATTGAGTTTCAATCAATATAATTGTCAGAGAAACCATTATGATGCAACACAAAGTTAAAAAGAAAACCAAAAGCAGATCTATTACCTACAATGACTTTTATTTTAATTGAAAGTCCTGTTCCAGCAACCATACACAGAGAAAGCAAAGAGGGGTTAGAGACTCATCAGAAACTGGATATGAAGAAAGAGCACAATGAAGGATGCAGATATCAAATTTTTTCCATTTTAGCTATGGGGAAATTAAAACATGCGGATGTCTAATGCATTACCATTACCACAACTTTGGAGATGAGGTTTACCCTTACAGAAGCAGCGGAATTTATATTTATCAAATCCACAGCGTCCACCCCTTCACAGTACTGGCAATCAGGTTCAGGTGCAGTTCGTTTCAAAATAAACCCCATCTTTAAAAATTTCAGTGTAATTCATTCGCAATAAGCAATAGAAATTATCAATACCATTTACGTACACAGGCACATTAGTGATGAACTGGCATTTATGGAAGGAGTAGTTTTTGTGCTCCACTGCCTCCTCATGAAAAACCGCAAAAGAATGATGGGTAGCATCTCTAATACAGCCTACTTCTTAAGTAGGGTAATCTATAGGTTTTGTGGTACAGTTGTAGGAAGAAAGACATATTGGAAATCTCAGAACTGTAGATAAATGGAGGTTGAATAAAGCTGTAATTATATATAGGAGCAGTGCACTTTTGCCCTTACACAGCTTTGCTGGCCACAACAAAAGAACAGTAAAAGATACTTTGAACTACAAAATCATAATTAGATATTCTGAGGATTGGATTTTTGTTATTGCAAGTAACCCCAAAGTGAGGACGGCCACAAAATGAGTGTTGTTTATGAGGAATCCAGAAAGGGTACTTTATGATTGGGCCATGTCCCCAGCTTTGAAGTGCACATGCCTCAATTTTTTCATTAACAGATAGAATAAGGCCAGCCAAGGAGAGGAAGATGATGATGGTCATGTACATTTGAGGAGGTTTATCGTGATGGAAGGAGATTTGAACGATCATTTGGTAAATTAGATTTGAAAACTAAGTAGAGAAGCAGAGAGAAGAAGAAGAGAGCTAGGATGGTATTGGAGGAAAGCATTTAGAGGAAATTTAATAGTAGATGCTGGGGTAGCTTTTTCACGAAAGCTTTTTTACCCTTGTAATATAGGGTATGATTGATGTTTGAAAAGATGGAGGAAGAGGAAAGTATAAGCGACGAGATATAGATTGGCTCTTTAATCAAAAGAAGTAAGCTAAATCCAATCTTACATATTTGTTTTCCCGAACCTACTAGCATCTTTGTGGACTTAACTCAGCAGAGACACTTGTAAGAAATAGGTTCCATCTGTGATCTACTTTGTCTAGTTAGCAGTAAAGTATTAGAGTTTTAACTCAGCCAACACCTACTTTGTCTACTTTATATTAAAAAATTTTAAATTTTAAAATTATTTTTAAAAAAACTCAATGTCAAAAGTTTTTATTTTAAGTTCTGAACTCTATTTTTTTTTTGTATAATTTAAAATTTTTAACTGAAATTTTCTTTTAGAAAAAAACTCAAGCAATTAAGTATTTGAGTTTTAACACAGCCAACACCTCTGTTTTGCTGAACGGGAAGGGCTTTCGCTTCTATGATGGCTGTATCAGAAACAAGCAATTAGGCGTTTCCCCTTCATCCTACCGAAGGCAATCAAATTGCATCGATCTTTTTATTTTCCCCCTAAAAAAACCCATCTCTAAACTAATATGCAATAATCAAGCTATCATTATGAGCAGGTGCAGTATAGCAAAACATAAATTTGGAAAGTAATGAAGGAAAATGCAGATATAATAAAATGGGGGAGGGAGGGAGAAAGCGCATACTGGAAGAATCAGAGCAGTCAAGAGCATGAGGTCCATCCTGGCAATGACAGGTAAATTGAGACTGATCATCACTCCCACACATTCCTCCAGATTCGGAGCATTTTTTGCAACGAGTCGCGTCTACAGTGTACTTCACATCAAACCCATGAGGCAAAGCTCCCTTAAGGGTTTCCATACCATCTTGAGGATACAGAATTGTATCATTTGAAACCGGCACTAGAATACGACGCTCACAGTTGTTAAGTTCAGAGAATTGCCTCAAGAGACCATCGTCTTCTTCCCCATAGAAAAAAAAGTCAGGAGAATTAGAGTGAGGCACAGGCTGGCATGTGAAGTTGTTCCTGCCAATCGAAATGTGTTGGGGACAGTCGTAGAATAGGGTCACGTTCTTAACATTTGGCTCATAACTGAAGAGATTACCCAAGGAAATGTTCTTCAAATGTGAAGAACAATCGTCATAGACAAGGTCTGTTCGCACAATTGTCATGTCGTAAGCGAGTAAGTCAATCCGTGTGACATTGAAAGTCTGCGAGCCGATCCGAATTGAAGGGAATCCATATTTATTTTCCGGACAATTGAGCTGGAACCCTTCGCTGCCACAATAACGGGGTCGATCATCTGACCAGAAAGGGTATTCTATTTCTCCTATTATGCCACAATACGGTTTGTATTTGCAGTCCCAGTAGTCTTTATCTGGTTGACAGAGGGATTTTGGCAAAGTGGCAAGGAAGGAGGAGATGGTAATGATGGTAAGGAACGAGACAGGGGCTTCCATTGTAAACTCCAAGGTTTATGGTTGCTGGCCTCGCTTTAGAATTTATCACAGCTTTGGGTAAAGGGAGACGTTGATTAAGTACAGGAGAGGAAAATAATAGACGCGACTCCTATTACCATTCATTTTGATTTTTGGGGAAAAAGAGACCTAAAAGCAATATTCTATCCTTCCACACATGAAATACAAAAGAAAAGAAGTCGCTGTTGACCATTAAATGCGTACTCGAGACGGCCACCAAATGGCCCTACTTACAAGACTCAATCAGGAAAGAGCCACGCACTTTCTTATTTCCATGCCCAAATTTTGAAATTTCAGAAATATTAAAATTACGATACAATTTTATTTAAACTACTCCATCATCTACATGTCATGTAACCAGTACCACATTTTGAATTCCCAATTTCAGCATTTATAGAAAATAAAATGATACATTAGGTATTACTAGATATCAATCATACATAGACATGCATGTTTAAAATTAAAATCATCTTAACTTCATTTAATATCATTTAATTATATCAGTAAATTTAGTTTTTATAGTGTGCTCCAAATAAATATCTGAGAAATAGACTGCTTCGTTGTCAAAATTTTCCGCCTGTGTATAAGAAATTTCTTTTTAAAAAAATTTGAAAGAACGAATGTATAACTTGTTTTTAATCGCATTTTTAACAAGTTATTACTTTTAATTATTCTTGATGAAAAAAATCTAATATTATTATATTATAAATGATGTATAACTAAATAAAGAGCTATCATTCAAGCACTATTATTAATTATTTAATAATTTCAGGAGTCATTACTTTCTTTTTCTTCGTCTCAAATCAAAGGTCAATAACTATAAATCGTTGGAAATTCCAGTTGCTTTGTTTCGTAAACGTTCCCCCTTCTGAGTTCTGACTCAAGATTTTAAAGTATGACTTTCCTAACCGTGTGATTTTAGATTTCTATTTTTCTTATTCCAGGCTTGCTCTTTTTACTCGTTCAAAAATTTTGAAGGTTGATTATACCATTTTGGTAAGAAATACTGATGACCACAGATCTCAATAGTTCATAAATAAAAATCAAATTGACGTGTAACTTGGATAGTTTAATAGACCTATAATGGAAGCAAAGAGGGTTCTTAAGCCTTTGGTTTAGCTTTACCAAAGGATCATGGATTGGGTATTTGATTAACAATTTTTAATTAACTCATGACTTGTCAATAAGGTTGGACTTCCATATTAAATATTCTGCAGAACAAGCTATATATCCTAATTTCTAATAGATAAGTTGAAGGCCTAATTAACAAGGGCGTGAAAGTGAATGAACTGAAGTAAAATAGACAAAAGTCTGGCTTTCTAAGAGAAAAGGGCGGTAAGCTGAGAAGCCTCAAATGGAACTAGAACTTAAACGAGGGGCAATCAAATTTTCATCTCCCCAAAGTATGAATCATGATTGTACTAGAGTCTAATTTGCTTGTCTGAGAGTTTTACTTAGTTACAGCCTCTGCTCTTGTTCATGGGAGTGATCTCAAATATATGCTCCTCTTTTGGAAAATCTTCATCCTACTTAACAAAACCAAACTGCATTGATTTTTTCTAACTGATCTCTAAACCAGTATGCAATAAAGAAGGCCTTCAGCATATCATCTAGAATTATGTTATCCTATAATTTGAAATACGATGTAACAAGAACAGAACAGTGATATGCATATTGCAGAGCAATTGAAGGGCCTAATAGATGGAACAAAGAAAGAAGCCATACTTGCATGAGTGCCAATGGACACGCCAAGTCATAAGGTCCGTCCCGACAATGGCTGGAAAATTGAGACGTATCATCCTTCATGCCACAAGCTCCTCCAGATTGCATGCATTGAGTACAGTAATTCCAGTCTGAGATATACTGAACATCAAACCCATTATCCAATGCACCCTTCAGCGATTCAATTCCACCCTAACGGTCCACAGCGACACCCCATGTAATCGGCACCTGAATACGAACCCCACAGTTCCAAACAAGTTCTGGGAATTGGCGCAACAGAGTTTGATTCACAGAGAAAGCCTGCTTTTCACTGTCATCCCTGCACGAGATGTTGTTTCGGCCGATGGAAAACCCAGGATTACAGTCATAGAATAGGGTCATGTTTTCAACACTTGTGTCGTATGAGAACAGAGTGGGGTCCAAAGAAGTGTTGGTAAAATCGAAAGAACAATCATCGTAGTTTTGGATGTCTGTTCGCACCATTTTGGTGGTACAAAGAGATGGATTAACATCCATCAAACTGAAGTTTTGGGAGCCGATTTGAATGGAAGCGATGAGATTGCGCTGGCACGTGACCTCGAAACCATGCCTCCCAGAATAATGGGGTCGGTTCCCTCCCCAGAAGGGGTAGGATATGTATTCGTTTCGACAACTGTACGTGCGGCTGCAAGTTATGTATTTGACATCATCTTTTTGACTCTGAGATTGTGACGCAGTTGTTAATAAAAAGAGGTAATAAAAAGAGGTAGAAGAAGAAGTTGCTGAGTGTGTATGTAAGCATGCGGCTACGGGCATCCATTATGTTGGAGAATTGGGGTCTCAAGTGGTGTTTCCATTACCACTTATTGTGCCAGACTTACAAGAAAACAGACGAAGAGGAAGAGGGGGAGCATCTAATGGAGTTTCGTATTTTTCTATTTCCCATGCTATATAACGTTATTACTTCTTTAAGTTCTTACACAACATTATTCAGGTTTTTCATTGTACTTTACTAAGCACCAACTTCTCGTAGGCATCATCGCCTCAGTGCGGCATAGATCCCAAGAGACAAAGAAGCGTTGTTTCTAATTCAGACTCGTATTATTATGTTAAGTTCCTCCTGTAACGAAAGAACAAATCCTCCCAAAAAAGCAAAAAAAAATAAAAATAAAGAAAACACTTCAACTTTGTTCAAGAATAAAGGATATATGCAATTCTTGTTTCTACGGAGGGAAGGTCGTCAATTTTGTCTAAAATGGAGAGGATAAAAACAAAAAACAAAAACAAAATGAAAACTCACCCTCCCCAACAAAGATATGCACAAAAAAGTATATATTATCTTAGGAATTGTAACTTATGTAGTTTTTATTTATTTATGATCTTGAATTATATATGTTAGAAATAGTTCAAAAAAATATAAGAAAATCAAATATAATAAGAACTAGCATAAATCTCTGCAAATCCCAAACTTAGATATTGTGATCAAGGCCTATTAAAAAAAAAAAGTGTGGATCCCACAACCAATAAAAAAGGAAAGAAAATGTGGACCCCTTAGCAAAAATTAAAAAAAATAAAAATAAAAATAATATAGATAAACAATATATAAACAATACACAAATAATAATAAACAACATATCAATGATAGTGGCACAATATAATGATGTGACATTACAAACAATGTAAATAAATAATAATTAATCTACGGCTTATATATATATATATATATAATAATGATTAGTCAATTAAGTTAAAATACCAATTGATTAAGATAATACAAAATCAATAAGTTAAAATATTTAAAGATACCAACTGACTAAGCTAAAAAAATCAATAGATTAGTGTGATACAGATGAAAAAAATAGGTTTTAACCCTACAAATGTTAGTCCATTAGTATATGAAGCCGTTGGATTGATGTAATAAATATAGTTGATTGATTTAAGATACAATAATAAAAGGTTGTTTCATCCAGTAATAATCAATTGGTCTTCAGACCAATCAATTAATTGAACGAAAGAAATTCAAAAAACTTAAAAATTCTTATCACTTCTGATATCTTTTGATTTAAGAAAACACATATTTTCATGTAAAATGATTTGTTTATGATTGATCTTAGATTAAACAAAGTTATTTAATTAAAAAAATTAAATTTAAAATTCAAATCTTATAAAAAGACGCTAGGGTTTGAAATCAATCTATAAACAATTGAATTTTGAACACTAATTAACTTACATAAAATTATTATCTCTTTATCTCAATTTTCTAAGTCTTAAACATTCTTAAATATATTTTCAAAAGAAATAAATTTACTATTTGCTATGTGTAATTTTTTAGAGTGTTTTAGATCAATCATAGAAGAAAATTTACTTATTTTCAAGAGGTAAATCTTATTTTAAGAATAGTGTAAATTTTATATGCTTTAAAGCCTACTTAACTCATCTTAATTCTATTTCAAGATACTACTTTTTTAACATGGAATTTCACCTATGGGTTTGATTGCTTTGGATATAGAATCTTATAGAAACCTAATAAACAACTAAGGAACGAGTACTCCGTAGATACTCTGTAGACTTATCCATAATTACATTATTTCTTAATTAAATTAATCAAGGATCAACATGCCACCAATCAAGACACTCTGACCTGTATATTACAATACTAGAAAATTAAAATGCATTATGATAATGCCTTCATTTCTAGATCATCAAACAAACACACAATACGGCAACAACAACACAAAATTTTAAGTATTATATTTTGATACTATCTGAAGCGCGGTGCCGAACAAATATTCAACCCAGATTCGCCTCAACTTTTTTTTTTTTCAAATGTCCTATGCTATAGATTACGATATGCTAACCAACAATTTCAATTAATGTATGAAGGGACAAGCCACCAAACCCGTCATAAGAAAAATCTAATGCTACCACCCAAAACAAATTAGGATCATCAGGTTATGAAGCAGAAGAATCTAATCTGAATTAGAAGCTGGGAAGAAGAACACATACTCTGTTGCGTATAAGGCCTTGGCGGCAAGGGTGCTGGTGTTGGTGCCCATAATGGGTCAATACCACAAATCCCATCATTAGTTTGATTAGGACAGAAGCATCTAAATTCATTCAAACTTACATTGTACCCACATCTTCCACCTGAAAATCTGCAATGATCACAAGAGACTTCTTCGTTCAATTCCCATTTAACCTCAAAACCTTGATCTATGACATAAACCGGATCCAAGGCGTCCATTATGAAACTTTTCACAGCCAGCCCCAGAAGAGGAACCGTAATACTAGTTTTGCATCCCAGAGTACTCAAGTTACCCCATTTTTCACTCAGCACAAAGTATGCCTCACGAGAAACACCATCTATGGGGCAATCAAATCTCACAGAAGATGATAGATTTAAAGAACCCGTATATTCTGAAAGGTCGCAGTCAAATAACAGAGTAGAGTTTTCATCATTGAGAGTATAGTTGAAGAAAGCATAATCCAAGCTGACGTCGGTGAACTCCTTCGGACACGTGGTGCCCCAAAAATCCATTCTTTCTATCGTCAGAGTTCTAGTGGTTGAATTGACATCGATGACACGAAAATTCTGGGATGTTATGTTGATAGTAACATTGTCTCCCTGGCAATCCAGCTTGAACTTTGGATGCCCGCAATAATCATGTTGTAAATTGCCCCAGAATGGATAACTTAGATTGGTGATGTTTCCGCAGCTAAAAGGCTCGCAAGCTGAGAACTGTTCATCTTCAATGGCGAAATATGCTGGGAAGAGAATTGAGAGGAAGAGGAAGGTCTTGAAGAAGAGAAGCTGAGGTGGAAGAAGAAAATGAGGACCCATTTTATCTGAGAGGCCTAATCAGAGGATGTACAGTATGATTGCAAAGAATGGCTCTGTTCAATTGGAATGGCTAATTTTCACGGGACTATAAATCAAAGCCAAACCAAAAATCCTTCAAGTAATTAGGCTAATGGGGATTAATCTAGATGGGTTTGACTAATTGAAAGGCACATGAATGGGAGCATCAAATTGAATCATAAAATTTTGGATTGGAAACATCTCAGATGTTAGCGTCACACCTACTCATTTGGATTAAATATGAATATTGTTTAGACAAAAAACGTTCAACCTTAGACTATTCCATAAGGTTAGAATTTTATATAATATTATGGGTATGACCAAGTAAATAAAACATCAGGCAAATGAAGGAAAACGAACCAACACATGCCACTCTCTCTCTCTTGCTAATTTTTTTCGCCCTACTAGTTTCGTAGATAGTTATTAAACGAAGTGATTTCATATGCGACCTATCCCAATCGAATGTTATTTTGTAATATTGACCAGCTATATATAATCGTTTTTTATTGGTTCTATAGTCAAAAGTCAAAACAGCTTATTGATTTTTTTTTATTAAACAAATAGGAATGAGACACTTAATGTCTTAAAAACATTAAAATATGGTTTCTTTCTCACTAGGATTTGTTGGTTTCTTTTGAATAACGTTCTGAATTGGACTAATTTGTTTCTGTTTAGTTCCACGATCGTTCAGATTGGCCCTCATCATTTTGGGGTTCACATTTCAGCCTATGCTTTTATGAACAATCTTGTAGTCCACTAGCCTATCCCCCAACCCCGATCTTATCCCATTAAGTAATAAACAAATAAATAATTAAATAGATTATGACATTTTTATATTATTTTAGTACCCAAAAAAAAAACCCATTAGGTTGATAGATTTGTATATAATTTGGTCCATAAGAACTTATTTCCTTATACAAATAAACAAGGAGCTTACATTTGTTGGAATATTTTAATTAAATTAAAATTTATACATAGATTAGCACTAATTAATTATAAAAATATTGACAGATTATATTTTAATGATATTAAATAATTAAGTAATTAAATTAATAATGTTAAAATAAATTAAGTCATGTGATTGGATAGGTTATAATATATTAAAATGTTCATGAACCCATTAAAATAGATAACAAAATTCTCTATTAATATAAATAGGATAATTGGTTCAAAATAAGTTATCCATTTTTTAATAAACTCATGAACACCTTGACCTATTACAAGCTATCTAATCACATGATTCAATCCATATTAATAATATTAACTTAATTATGTAATTATTTAATATTATTAAAACATGACATATCAATTGGTGTTATAATTGATTAATGTTAATCTATATATAAATTTTAATTTAATTAAAATATTCCAACAACATTAACATAGAACTATGGGTAACGCACTATTTATATTAATATGTAACTCAATCCATGTGTGATGGAATCACAAAAAGAGGTTATTCATAAAACAATAGAAACAAGAAATATCCTGTTAAAAGATTGAAAGAAGGAGAAAATTGGATACACTAACAGCTAGTGTTTGATACATGATTATCTTTATTTTTTAAATAGTTGGAACCCTACTCAAAGAAGTTGAGCTTGAAATATTATATAAAAATCATCATGTAATTTAAAGCATATTCAATGCCTAAATTTTAAAGTTGAGTAAATTATATAAACCTCCTTCAAATTTTGTTAAAATTATATGAATTTTTTATTTTCAAAATATATACAAATTTTCTTTGAAGTAAAGAGTAAATTATACAAATTTTTTTGAGTTTTTCTTAAATTACACAAATCTTTTTTTTTTATTTTCAAAATATATATAATCCTCTACTAAAATAAAAAATAAATTACACATACCTCTTTTAAATATGATATTACACATAGCTCCTTTTTATTTTTAAAGAAAGTTTGTGTATATTTTAAAAATAAAAAAATTATATAATTTTAACAAAATTTAAAAAAAATTCATGTAATTTACTCTGTCTTAAAAAGAGGATTGTATATATTTTGAAAATAAAAAAATTATATAATTTTAAATAAAACTCAAAAGAAATTTATATATGTTTTAAAAATAGAAGGCAAGTCTGTATAATTTATTTTTTAAAATTTTCATCTTTGTTATATTCACACATATTAGGTTTCCAAATGTTTTAAGAATTAAATTACTCATGCACCACACAAAACGTAATAGAGAAGAACCGCTTGAGAAACCTTTGAAATTGTAGTCTACTCTCGTCATTCAGTTCCTTTGCAGATTAAAAGTGCATAATTCTACACCACTATATATGATTTCTTCAACTACTACTTCACTTAAATATTTTTATAGTATTCCAAAATTATTACTAGAATTAAGTTTAAAATGTCAGAATAATCGGAGTAATAACCTTAAAAAACTATTAAGACTATTTAAATTTCAAAGACAGATTGATTTCAGAAGAAACTTCAAACCAATCCAGATACAAATCTCAGATTTCATTCCTGTACGTAACACAGATAATGTTTCAGATGAAAGGGTAAAGATACAAAGCTTTCCGTAAACTTGCCACTACATGCTAAATTGCTTTCTAGATCTTAAATTTAAAGCTGTAGTTTATATATATATATATATATATATATGGTTGGTGGCCTGGCTACAGATTTATCATAGCTTTGGGTTTAAGGAAGCCGTTGATGAAGCGTCACAGAAGAAAATGATGGACGATTCCCATCAACATATTCATTTTCATTTTTGAGGAAGAAAAGACGTAAATGCAATATTCTTCCACGCATGAAACAGAGCAAGACTACGGGCGCATACGATAATTCCTAGTAAAGGGATTATTTATTATATTTATCATACTTTAGTAATTTTTATTTAACATATTTTATTATTATTTTTATTATTTTTTTAATATTTTTAAAATTACTTTTTAATTTTTTTAAAAAATCATATTTCGTTTATATTTTATGTATCAAAAGACCGCTAGAATTAGCAATTGACTATTAATTACTTATTCGAGACAGCCACGAAATGGCCCTACCAAAACAGTCAGTCAGCAAAGCACATCGCAGTTTCAAATAAGGCACAATTTGATTCAAACTACGTGCTTCATCATCTACATGTAACTAGGGCCACATTTTGAATTCCCTATTTCAGCATTTATAGAATATAAAATGACACGTTAGGTATCAGTAGATATCAATCATCCAGTTGTACGTGAGAATGGATTTCAGACCAAACTATGTGAGAATAAACGCTAATTTACCTTTAAAATAATGCAAGTACAAATGGCAGATTTCATTCATGTATGCAACAAATAATCATTCAAATGAAAGAGTAAAGATACGAGAGTTCAAACTCTCCGTAAACCTATCCCAAATCAAACATGGAAAACGAACCACTACATATAAATTGCTCATGAGATCTGAAATTTAAACCTATAGCATATATATATATATATATATATATAGAGGAGCGAGTTGCAAATTATGAGAAAGCAAAGGTACCTTTGTTGCAGCTGTTGGTAGCAATACTGCCGTCTTTGCAAAAGCACAGCATCTGCTTGGAGGTTTGATTGTAGCCACAATACCCTTCAGAATCCTCACACTCAACGCAATCCCTCGCTTTCCCCCAACCAAGCACAAAGCCTTTGTTCATAGCCTCACCAAACCCACTTACCAATTCACCACTACCGATCTCATCTCCCTTCACCACCACCACTACCTTCTCCTCACAATACATACTCAACTCGTAACCATCCGTCTCATTCCCCGCCAAAAACACATAAGACTGCTTCGATGTTTCACTATTTTTCAAGCAACCTATGGAATGGGGAAGGGAATAAGAAACACTGCAATTGAAGTAGAAACTGAGGTTCAGATCCAACTGATTATAACTCAAAGGGAGGGTGTCTAAGGTAACATTGTGACGTGCTCTGGGGCAAGGTTGGTTCAGCACATCAATGTCAACAAGGGTAAGTGTATAAGTATCGTAGTTTATATCTGTGACATAGTATGTATCGCTTGGAAGAGTGATAATGGGTCGGCCATTATCGGAGCATTTGAGCTTAAAATCTTGGTAACCGCAGTATTCGTGGGTGGCGGTGGTGGTATTATCCACCCAGAAAGGGTAGTGAATGGAAACTCCGTTACCGCAATCAGAAGAGGAACATATTGAAGAGTATGTATCGGCAACGCTATTCGTGAGGAAGAGGAAGGAGAGAGCAGCAAAAAAGTACAAGGATTTTGACATGATGATCACCAAGTGTTTGGAAAATGTAAAACTGGTGTTTTACTTTAGGTATAGAGCTATTGGTTTTCTTGGCTGGCCACACCATGCTTATATATACAGAATGGGGACCATGTGCGAATGTGAAAAGAATCTATATGTATAAGATAGAGGGCGAAAAAGTCCAGAATGATCATTTGACGAGAGGAATAAAATCAATTATCTAAACTTTTATCAAGTACTAAATAATATAATAAATAATAATAATCTATATTTATTTATAAAAAAAGGGACCCTTTTGGAGGTAACCTAGTTACATTTTACTTCAAAGTCTGCACTCTCAGCTATATATGTCATCATTGTAAATTGTTCGCCAAGTTTGGATTTTTTAATATAGAATTAATTGGTAATCTTTTAGGAAGTTTCTGTGTGCGTGATTCGGAAGGATTTTGGACCCGCAGTGTTAATTGTTGAATAAACTTTTATGTAAAAGCTCAGAAATTTGTATGTGACGCAAGACTCGTGTCCAGCTGTAAGTTGAAAGATATATATTTTTTAATAGCATTTTTTATGAAAAAGATAAAATGTGAAGAATCTCGGAATGTATAATTATAAAATGGTCAAGTTTCAACAATATAATATCAGAAAACGCGTGGCTGACACGTTCCTTTAGTTATTATAATCCTTCTTTTCTGATATTATAAAGCTAGTTGCCCCTGTTTCACTGCATTTAGACTAGTGGAAGCAAATTAATAAAGGAAGGAAACATTGGTTGGGGCAGTGGAAAGCACTAAATGTGGACCACAGTCCACTGTTCTGACGACAGATTGAAAGACTCAAACTGCGAAAATTAATGGTCAATGGTATTAATCATTCTATGTGTTGGTCAAGGGTGGTCATCGCCATAAACGAGCACTTTGAGTTGAGATTAGATTTTTAAATGTTTTTATTATAAGGTTTTTATAAAATTTGGATATTAAAAGAGAGAGAGAGAGAGAGAGAGAGAGAGAGTAGGAAATAAAAAGGAAAGTGGGTCTTTAGTCTTTTGAATAATCTTCTTTTTTTCTAAATCTTTTAGTACGCCAATTGATTTGAATATTTAAATAACATCTTTATGAGTTAATTAATGACACTCTTCTCTATCCTTTGAATGCAAAATTTTTTCTTTGATTTTTAAGAATCACTCTTGTTTAATCTAATCTTGGTTAAAATACTATTATAGTCCCTTAATTTTATTTATTATTTTAAATTAATCATTTAAATTTGAAGCATTTTAAAATAATTCCATAAGTTTCAAATTTATTTCATAAAAACTATTTAGTAAAATCTTAATGTCATAGCTAATGTGGAGTTTATGTATCTTTATTTTTATTTTTTATAATGATGAATTAGCATTTATATTATCTCAATAAAAAATTTCAAAATGTAAAATAAAAAATGGAAATGCAGTGTTTAATCCAAGCATCAGTCTATTCCATGCCCTAACATATTTTGTACACAGATTATGGCATGCCAAGAAAGGTAATTGCAAAGGGAAAGTTGGTTTTATGTGTTTGGTACAGGGTTTACTATTTGCTAGGGAATTGGTCATTCTAACAAATGCAAGAGACAACTCTTTTTTAATAAATCGATGGAATGAGGTCGAACTCAAGGGAGAGGAGAAGAAGATGACCATTCTACCCC